>CABHPH010137218.1:0-11842 GCA_902168325.1 Peromyscus nudipes
TCAGTTTGTGTGCTTTCCAGGTAAGGTGAGTGTCTGAGTATGCTGTAACTAATGCTGCCTTCCTACAAAGATGCCTGTTCAGAAGGGAGCTCTTAGAGTCAGCCCGTGTCCCTGGAGCTTCCCTCACCCACTCTTCCCCTACCACAAACACCAGAAGTAGTTCCTTAATGTGTTCTCTAAGTGACCCCCTCTGGGAGAACACTCCCCGAGATAGGCAGCTTATTCCATTTTCTAGTAGAAATGATTTCTCTGAGTTTAAGGAGATTTTATGTTTATTGAGTCTCATTCTTAAAACTCTTCCTTTTAGAATGACACAGTGAAAACTAGGGTGGGCTACCTTAATTAGGAAACGTTTGTTGATTGCTTCCAATAAGTAAAGCAATTATGCAGTGTATCAGAATATGAATATGTATGCTTTGTAATATTAACCCTTGATGTGGAAGAAGCAGCCTGGGCTTTGAAGTCAGGTAATTGCAAACCTAACGCTGACTGGATGCCAGGCGCTGTTGCAAGCACCTTTATAAGTTAGTTCCCTTTCCTTACCTCAGCCCTCTGAGGGTGCACTGTTAATATGCCCATTTCACAGATGAGAAGAAACCTGAGCTGGGGTCAAGAAAGCTGCTCTAAGTCTGGGCCCTTTGAGTATAAGCGCCAGCAGCTGAAATCAAGTGTCCTGGCTGACTCCTCACTTTTGAGGAACCACAGTCAAGGCTTCCGATTCTGGTGCTGCACTTCAATAGCCAGGTAGCGCTAGGAGCTAAACTGTCCTCACAGTACTTTGCTCACCCATAAAAGTGGGCAAGGCTCTTTGAAGAGTTAAAGGGAGGGCTGGAGAGATGGCTCAGTGGTTAGGAGCAAACACTGCTCTTGCAGAGGACCTGGTTTTGGTTCCCATTGTCAGACAGCTCACAACCGACTGGAACTCCAGCTTAGGGGAATCCAGCCCTGCCGTCTAGCTTCCATGACCACCTGCACTCATGTGTGCCTACCACATACAGAGATACGCACAGGTACATAACGTAAAATGAATACTTTATTTCCTTCATATGAATGAAATGGAATACTATTGAGCATGACCAGGATTCCTAATGGTGACTCTGCACCTAACTCATTTGTGGGTTTCTTTTTGTTTTTTGTTTTAGTTTAGGCCCCACCCAGAGAACTTGTGATTCATTTCAATACCCTGTGGTATGTGGTCTCTTGTGACCAATTTGAGATCCTGTCAGCATCACTGCAGAATCAGCAGAGTGGCTTCTTAAATGATTCTTCTTGATGACTCTACAGCCCAGTTCAGTGATAGTCAGCCTGAATTAAGACAGGACAATGGTAAAGAGCCAGCTCAGAACCTGTAACAGGTATTCCTGAGATATGTAAGATGGCACCCTCACCCCAACTCACTGCTGAAAGGTAGCATACTTTATGAGTAGCTGATGCAACTGAAAAGGAACCTGTTGTTTCCCTCAGTTTGGTAGCCCCTCAGCTGTGACCCAGTGAACTATCTTGAAAGTAAACCTCTAAGACACTTACAGGGTCACCTACAAACATCTTTCATTTTTATGTCTGTACAGCGGAGTCAAGACAGTTTAAATATTCCAGTGGAGACAGGCTTCTCATCACCAAGTCCCTTACCCAGAGGGGAGGAGGGACTTGTCAACACCCTGCTTTCCGAAAGTGCAAGGAGCTCCCCAAGGAAACAGCTATCCTTGCACTGCTTTTATTTAACGAGAGTGGGGTGACTGCTGTACTGAGAAGGAGGAACTTTTGACTTGTAGCAAGCATTCATTTAAGGAAATGGCTCATAACTTGAAAGCTGTACTCTGACCGTCTGATTTTAGCTTTCTTTTGCTGGAACTGGCTTCCTTCAAGGCCATGCCATTTAGATCTCTGGCTAAGGCAAATCAAAGGTGACAAGGCACATTAGTGGTCTGCACTGTTCTGTTCAACAGTCCTTTATTGAGCACTTCTTAGGAGACACTGGAATGCACAAAGGACGTTGTCCCCACACTTGAAGTACATGGGCAAGGAAGGCGGTCAAGTCCAGCAAGGGTTAATGGTGGAGGAAAATGTGAGTAGACAAGAAGGGCCCTGAGTCTAGCCAGGAGTAAAACAGGGAGGGAGTAGGACTGGGCTGCAAAGCTTCCTGAAGGAGGGACGGCTACAGGGATTCCTAGAGGGCAGGGTACTGATGGAGAGTGGATGGAAGAGCTTTCCAGCGCGTTGCTCATGGACAGTTTGTAAACATCCTGCCTAACAGCAGCACCTCAGCTCCAAGTAATGTCTTCTGTGACCTACTGGCTTCAGGTCTTGACATTATTTCAACATTTTTAAACATCATTTTTATCTCAGATGATTAGCTGGGCTTGTATGATTCTGATGGAATAAGATATTTGGGACTTGCCTTCTTGCCTCTGGTCTGTCACCTACCCTCCTCCGTCACCACTTGGTAGGATTGGGTAGGAAACATGCTAGACCCTCCACAATTAGGGCCACTGGGAAGAAGGACCCATGGTACATCACCTTCGAGAGAAGCCCATGCCACCAGCCACAGTAAGCCATATCCCCAATGTCATCGGAATGGATGCCACTCTAGCCGATGGCTCCTGGTGTCATTTCAGTGCCCTTTAGTAGACTAGCCTTTCTCCACTTGGCTTTCTTCTCGAGATAAGGAATAATAATAGTGCCTTACTATGCCACACTACCCTGTGGACATGGGGTGGAGGCTGACACTGAGTGAACTCACTCCTGGTGTCGAAAGGAACAGTTTGTTAGCTGGAAATGAAGAAACCTACGAGGACTTCTGCAGTCCAGAGCTCCGTTTTCTGTAGATGCTAGTTTATCACTCAAGCCAGTGTGTTCCTTTCATGGACATTGCCAGTCTGCTGGGTGCCAGACACTGTTCTCAACACCTGGGATAAACCCAGCAATCAGTCCACACATAGTCCAAGCTGTGGTGTAGGAGTCAGCCTGGCACATTTCCTGAGTGGTGATGGAGTCCCTTAGAAAGAGATGAGAACAGAGCTTACGGGGCCCAGATGGCACAAGCCCTACCAAGCCATTGTAAGTCAAATCTGAGGGAGGAATGAAAACAATTACTATGACTTTTGAGCTTTTAGGATATACCAGGCACTGGGTTAAGGTTTTGACCTGGGTTTTCTGCTTTAATCTAAAGAAGCAGAATAAAGCCCTGCTCTAAAGCAGGTGAGACTGTCTCCAGGAAGGCAGCTGAGAGGAGCTTGCAGAGGCAGTGGGTGAACCCAGGGCCCTGTGACTTTGTAATGCAGCTTGGTAAAGGAATGCACGTGCCACAGTATTGGCTGTAGCAAGATTAATTTTGGACTGCACTTGACCTCTGTGTAAGCCCCTTGTTCAGGAACTAGGGAACAGTTTTGGTACCTCTGCATCCAGAGGAACGGGAACCAAAGAATCGAAGCTCACAATGCTCACTCTGCAAGTATTTTTCCTGGAGCACCAAGCAAGTCTGTAAGACAAGCTGAGCTTCCCTACTCCCACCCCTGGTTTTCCAGTGGAAACATTGGATGAGCTTGCTGTGCTGCCCTTACCCCTTTTAGAGGCCCCAGCATTGATGGTGCTTGTTAAGGGCAGATGCAGAGGCTGAAATACCTAAGATTCAGTTTCCTGTTCTTGGCTATGCTAGACCAGAAAACGAGGCAGCTTTCAGAGCAGCTGTGGCAACACATGAACCTGCACTGCAGCTGTGACTCACAGCAGCCTGTGAGAACTGGCGGACTCCCTGTTCCGAATGGACACCCCCAAAGTCAAGTTGCTTGTTCCAGACCAAACCTCAAGGTAGAATGTGAAGGACAGGCAGAAGGCTTATTGAAACAAGTCAGCTTATTTTGCAGGACAAAGTAAAGACCTGCCAGATAATCTTCATTCATACTCTACTGATTTGAAATTCATGAGACCATTGAAGACCGCTGAGCCATTAAAAAAAAAAAAAGGAAGGGGAATCAGTCATTATTTAGCTGCCAATCATTTATCTGCAAATCACAGTGCTGGCCGGCCACCAACAGTGCATACACTGGTTTTTACCCCCCTGACTATGCAGAAGAGGCAGGTAAGTGCTCAGGGTTTAGTATTGAGCTGTGTCCTGATTCTAGTTGCTGTACACAGAATCAATTTGTACTTACCCAGCAAAAAAAAAAAAGAAAAGAGAATAAAACAAAGAGAAAATACATGTAAATGGTGAGGATAATTCTATGTGCATTTCCACCTTGAGCATAAGGGAGGAGAGGCCAGCCTGCTGTTCCCCTCAGTTGACCTCAGCTTCCCATTGCTTCCTCCTGTCTCCCAGTGTGAGATTCCATTGTAGCTAGTATTTAAAGGTAACATTTTCATGTAGCATAGCCCCAAGATGTTGTATCTACTGTGAGCAAAGAAGCGACATTCTTCCATTGCTGAAAGAAACCCCAGCTCTGTTTGGCCTTGCTAAAGGGTCAGTTTGCCTTTGACTTCTGTGAGATTTTCACTGTGTTCTTTGACTTTAGAGTTTGTGCTATGAAAGAGATACAGATTCGTTATACTGATAGATGTACAAGGCAAAGTCAGCCCTGTTTATAAATGTCAGTATCTGACTAATTGAGACCATAGGCAAGGTGTTGGCTTCCACTTGTGGTTAGTCATTGCCCACATTTTTTTTAAATCTGTAAAACAAAGATACTCATTTATTTCGTTGACGTTGTGATCTTTAAATGAATAATAAAGATCCTGGCATTTAGCATATAGTGATAATGTCCGTCGCTGAGCATCCCCTCTCAGTAAGTATCATGTGGACTTTACCTAGGGGAGTCATGGACTGTTTTTAGATGGAGGGCTGGCATGATCTGTGTGGGTTTAGAAAAGATGACTTCAGGGGTTGGAGAGGTATCCCAGTTAAAAGAGTGCTAACTGTACACTTTGTGTCCAGATCTTTACACCCATATAAGAAAATCAGGCACAGTGGCACGAGTCTGTAATCAGGGCTGTGGAGGTGCAGACAGGAGGATCCCTGGGGCTTGGTCGCCAGCCAGTCTAGCCCAGTTGATAAGTCCCTGATTTGATGTCTTAGGAAAAAAAAATAACAGTGGGAAAGGATTGAGGAAGATACCCAGTGCCAACCTCTACCCCCCCACACACACACACACACGCACAAAAGTTAAGTTTACGTTGGTGTCCCTTTGATATCTGGGCTAAACTGTAGTAAACCTGGAATAAGGAAATACTGGCATCCTGGCAAAGACGAGGGCCTGAGGGAAAGAAAATGATAGTGGTAAGCGTGGAAGACAGGACAGGTTGCAAGACTTGGTTTTCCCTTCTGTTGCGTGCATTCTGTGCATCAAACTCAGGTCATCAGGAGGGCAAAAACCTCTACCTGCTCGACCATTTTGCTGGCCCCAGGCTTGGCAGTTTTAAAAGTACAATGGACACCACATAGGGACTACTTGGTTAAGGAAGCATGGGAAGAGTTCTAAGGAAGGCTTTGAGTCCTCCAGCTCAGGGGGTGGAATAATGGAAGAGTTGAGCTAGCTGGGGCAGAGGATAATGAAAGGTACTGTTGTAATAGAGGCAGAAATTCTAAGCCTGGCATTGAGCTAAGGAACTTAATACACTCCTTGATTTAGTCACCGTGACAAGTCGGCAGGGGTGAGCAGCGTCACTGCCAGGTTAGCATCGTGGAAATGTAAACTCAGAGGAACTCAAAGCCATGTGGGAAAACAGTGTCTCCCTAGGATTTGAAGGTGGGCATGTGTGACAACAAGACCAGCCTTTAAACCACTTTAAGTAAACCCACTCTGTAGTTTAGGCTGTCCTGGAACCTACTGTGTCCTGGAACTTGCTGGCCTCAAACTCACAACAGTACTCCTTCATCAGCCTCCCAAGTGCTGGGATTACAGGTTTGAGCCACCATCTGAGCAGAAGGGAGATTTGGGTTCTGGAAAAGCTAGCTGGAATTGCCTGTGTTGGGCTGAGGTATCTTGAAGGCAGCTGGAAAATCAGACCTGTAGCTCAGGAGAGGGTTGGGCTGGAGTGGGGGGGTGGAAGTGATGGAAAGATGGCGGCCAGGGCTGGGGAGTGCATGGAGTGCATGAGGTCATTGAGCATGGCCTTGAAGGGTGCTTAATTGAAGAGAAACAGTTCCTAAGTGAAGGGGAGTGCTCACCTAGTTTTGGACTTTAGGAGTGCATGTAGTAATGAGCAATGTGATTTCTTTTCTGACCAAGTTTTAGCATTGTGCTTCGGTGTGTATACTTTTCATCAGCACAGTATTAAGGGTTCATTGTGCAGTTGTTGTTAGGGCTTAGTCCCTGCCTTCTCAGAACAAGTAGACTGGTCTCAAGCCATTAATAACAATGCCATTGGAGAACTCTGACAAGGCGGTATCAGTTATAGCACACCCCAAGTTTTATCGTGGGGTGTTCTTACAGGGTCCTATATAAATTTGATCCCAAAGCTAGGCTCAAGGGCTAAAGCCAAGAAATTAGACAATGTTTCCTTTTTCTTTTCTTTTCTTTTCTTTTCTTTTGTTTGTTTGTTTTGAGACAAGGTTTTTCTTTAGCTTTGGTGCCTATCCTGGAACTCGCTCTGTAGACCAGGCTAGCCTCACAGAGATCTGCCTGTCTCTGCCTCCTAAGTGCTGGGGTTAAAGGCGTGTGCCATCGCCTGGCTCCAGTGTTTCCATTTTTAAAGAAACAACCATTTTCTGCCTCCCCTCCTTTCCCTTCCCTTTCCCCTTTTGGGACCCCACAGTACCACTGAAACTCTCTGTCCCTCTTCCACACATACCTGAGTCAAATGTGTACACTGAAATTTCTTATATCTTTTTCCTGACTGTCATCTTCTATGAGACTCATGTAAACTGGAAAGCAACATATCTCTTTTCTAGCAAGCAACAAAACAGAAAAGTCCCAGGCCTTCAGTTTACAGTCAGGAACCTAGCCTGGGGTTCTGTCCTTTACCTTGATAGGCTCTTCATTTTAAGAGTGTTTTCTCTTGTTAACCCTTGTTAACACAGAGACCCAGGGGGCTGAAAAGATGGCTCACGGGTTAAGAGAGCTTGCTGTTCTTGTGGAGGACCCTGGTTCAGTTCCTAGCACCAATGCAAAGGTTCCCAGCCACCTCGATCTCCAGTTTCAGGAAATCTGGAGCCGTCTTCTGGCCACCGCAGGCTCCTGAATGTACATGGTACACATAAATTCACATAGGCAAACATACACATAAATAAAATAAATCTTTAAAAATTCATAAAGGAGCAGAGGCCCTGGGGCCAGAATATCCAGGTTTGAATTCTTGTACTAATCCCTGGAATACAGTGGGCAATATACTTAACCTCTGTGCATCAGCCACCACATCTGTGAGTGAGGCTATTAATAGTACCCACGGTGTATCGGGTTTGGTAAGGACTAATACCATCCTTGGCATACACAAGATAGTAAGGGTCTTGGCAAAGCTGCTGCTGTTGATGAGGCCCCATTTTCCATCCCAGCACAGATCTCTCTAGGTCAGCTCTCACTTAATATACCTAGTCTGTCACTTACAAACCAGAAACAAGGAACTCTCCTTTTTAAAATGGAAGTCTCCAAGCCTCCTGTGGTGACACATACCTGTAATCCCAGCACCCTAGCACCCTAGCAGCAGAATCAGGAGGATGGTGAATTCTAGGCCAGCTTGAGCTGTGTAGCAATACCTACTCCCCCAATCTCTCTCTCTCTCTCTCTCTCTCTCTCTCTCTCTCTCTCTCTCTCTCTCTCACACACACACACACACACACACACACACACACACAATAAAGACTTAGAAACCTCCTTCCTTCCAGCCTCATGCAATATGGTCTGTTTCGAAGCCTGTCAGTCTCAGGGACTGAAGAGATAGCTCAGCAGTTAAGAGCATTTGCTGCTGCTCTTGCAGAAATCTGAGTTCAGTTTGCAGCACTGACATCAGATGGCTCACAACTGCCTGTAACTCCAGCTCCAGGACATCTGACACCCTTTGCTGGCCTCTGCAAGCACCTGAGTACACCCATACAGGCACATACACATAAATAAATTTTTTTTTTAGAAAAGGAAATCCAACATCCAAGAGAGAGGGCTTTGATAGCATGGCTGTAGCAAAATGCCTGGTTTATCATAGGCACGATGGGCAAGCAAGAAGCCAGCCTTGACGTGGTCTCTGTTCCATAAGGTGTGTCAAATCATAGAGGAATGCAATCTCTCCGTAGCTGAATGAAAATTTCCAGCAGATCTCTTGAGCTGCCAGTTGAGAGCCCCACGTGACATGTTTGTTGAGCTCATTTGGCAGTGGTAGCAGCAAGGAACTAACCCTGCAGTTTTAAATAAGTAGTTGGAGAGCTCAGAGCAGGTGGTCACACCTCAGTATGAAGCCACCAAACACCTCATCTTCCTGACTGACACCTCCCTGAATTCCCCCCAAAGATCTCAGAATCCCTACCTCTCTCAGCAGTTACAGGCTGGGCATTGTTAGTGAAAGAGGCCCATCACCTTCTTGGACCGCTCTCAGAAGGTCCCACAGGGAAGAGTCACAAAGAGACTTTTGACTAAACAGCAGTGGAAGTGACTTTATGGAGGACAAGCCTGCACTTGTTTGCTTTCAGTGGCATAAGGGTTAAGAGCCATCACTGTGGTCACTGAGGTCAGACACCAGCTCTTAGTATTCTGGGTCCAGCCACAGATGTGTTTGGGTTGGCCAGGGGAGTTATATACACATGGATCAGTTGGTTGCAAATACACTAGTTGGAAGGTTTCACATCAGAATCAGCATTTCCAACTTGTTTTGATGCCATCTCTGACAACACAGACTGGCCATGTAGAAACTGTCTACCTCAGTGAGGTGGAGGCCCCTCATTCGCCCTTTCACCTTAAGGTAGCTTCAGTCTGGCCCACTTCCTGTATGCAGGTGTATCAGTGTTCCTACAGCCCTGTGCTGTTTTCTCTATAGTATAATCCCAAGTGAAAAGCAAAAATTCTTCTCATCACTCTCCTGACCTAATTTTAACAGAATGCAAAATACTGAGGCTCGGGCCTTCAGTTCAATTAACGGTGAAAAATCCTACATGTGACATTCTTTGGCCAGTACTTCTCTAAAGTCGCACAGTTGAAAATGATCCCTACCTGGTGGTATTTCTGTGTCACAGTTGCTTTCCCTTTGACCTTTTCACGGGAGCATTTTCTGCTCCTCTGGTTCCGACCAGCTGGACAGGCTGAACAGCAAGCCAACTTTTGACCCTCTGTCCTTAGTCATCTGCTCTTGGCTGCTGGTAGATCTGAGGTTAGAGGCTGGATGTGGGGAAGGGAGCGGGGAGTTGTGGAGGGGAAATGAGATACCTGTTTCGCTTCCACGGGCCTGAAAACTGAGTCATGAGGCCACACAGTGCAAAGGTAATGTGAACAAGTCTTTGCAAATCACTGCATCAGGAAGCTGTTTGCCCCCACCCCTTACATCCTTTTCTTACCAGCTGTATGTAACCAGTCCCTCTCCTCTAGGCTCCATGCAGGCTACCTAGCCTCAGTCAGCAAAATCTGCCCTTTCCCTAGACTTCTTTATTCTCTGGCTACCTGCCAATCATGTGAGGGCAGTTTGAGCATTATTGACAGGAGGCCAGCACATGGAGTCCTTGGAGATGCGGTCATCTCGTCATGACCATGAGGAAGCATCACCAGCATCTGACGCTCCTCACACACTCGGAGCTTTGGATCAAGACATTCCACTGTTGTCCTATTTCACTTTACCGTAGCAGGGGGTTTGTTCATTTCTCCACATTCCCATGACTCCAGTTTCACATGAGGTCGTGGACTTCTCAATCAAAAAGTTGTTCATAGCTTTGGTAGGTCTGAAATTTCAGAGTATTGAGCAAGGCCCGCATTGTGCTAGAACATGATCTAATAAGATTGGACTGTCAAAACAAGAAGCGGCAGTCTGAGGCTCAAAGGTTCTTAAGAAGGAAATCTCTCCTGTGAGAACCTCCAAAAGATCATAAACATGTAGGCTGGGGGCCGATTGCATTTGCATTTCTGCTATGAATTTACGTAGACAAAAGTAGAATGGTATCTGTTTAGACAGAAACAGTAGAGGGATCTTTCTGTTGAGAAACTAATGGGTTGTGTAATTAGTAGTGTGAAACATCAGAGAAATACGTGAACCATTTTGGTAGGACCCTGCAGAACACTTGGGTCAGAGCCCCAAAATGTCAAGTAGAGACACTGCGTCACTCAGACTGCAGTCTGAGAGCAGGGAGTTCCTTTTCCAGCCCACCAACTGTGAGAGGCGGCCGGTTATGTAACCCTTCCCGCTCCTTGGTCTTTTCATCCCTGAAACTGAAATGAGAACTGGGGCATTGTAAGATTGTCACGGGGGACAGCAGAAATAATATGTGGCCGATGGTTGGAGCAGGGCCTGACGTGTGAGGAGTGCCCAGTGAGTGAGAACGGTGGTGTTAGGTACAGTGCAAGTGTGCCTGTGCAATTTGGATGTTCAGTACAGCTTTCAAAATAAAACTGGTGTCGTAGTTTTCTGTTCTTTGTGGCTCCTCAGTAGTGTAACCCTGTAAAAGTAACGTCTCATTCTCCTTGCCAGGGTTCTTCTCAAGAACACATTTTAATGAAGGCTCAGGCCGGCTCTGGGAATGAGTCACTGGGGCTCACTTCAGCCTCCTGTAGCCCACTTTTTAAACTCTCCTGTTAAGGCACTGAATACCTGCATCATTGCTACAGCTGGGTTGCAGTGTAACCATTAACCAGGCATGTTTGTGCAATGCCTTATGTGTAATCACTTGTAATAAAACACAATAAAGAATATGGCTTCCTGACAGTTTCATATGACGACAGGGGAAACCCAGTGCCATCTCAACTTGTTAGATTAATCCCTGCAATGGAAACTGGACTGATTCTGACAGATAAATTGTCCTTGCTGTCTTTGTGTTGTGGGGAAAGGTGTGTCCCAGGGACCACTGAGGCATTTGTCTTTGTCCCCTGCAGAGGACTTGGATCTAATTCCCAGCAGCAGCAGAAGTATTAGGAAAAGCAGCAGCAGCAGCAACAGAAGCAGACACTTCCTTTCCTCTGCCAAGCTAAGGAAATTACTGTCCTCAGTGCTGGGTCGGAATTAGACGGTAGAGAAAACTTCCTTTAGCTCATTGAGTAGTTTTACTTACAGCCCAGGCTGGGGCTGGAGGGGAAACTCAGGAAAGTACTTCCCTTGCAAATGCAGGGACCGGTGTCTGATCCCCAGCTCCATCTGAGAGAAGTCAGATGTGGTGGTACAGGCTTAGGAGAGGTGGAAATAGCCAGGCTGCCCTACTGCCGAGAAAATCAGACCCCCTTCATTCTCTGGGCTCCACACACATGTACACTTTACCCTTACATAAATATGTACCAGCACACGAGCATGTACACATCTACACAATAACTATAAATAAAAAATAAAATCCATGGTCAGGTGTGACCAGCTCACACCTTTTTTTTTTTTTTTTTTTTTTTTGTTTTGGTTTTTAGAGACAGGGCTTCTCTGTGTAACCCTGGATGTCCTGGAACTCGATCTATAGACCAGACTGGCCTCAGTCTCACTGAGATCCACCTGCCTCTGCCTCCCCAGTGCTGGGATTAAAGGTGTGCGCACCACCTGGCTACTAGCTCATACCTTTAATCCCAACACTAGAGAGAGAAAGGCAGGTAGATCTCTATGAGTTTCAGGCCAGCCTGGTCTACATAGGGAGTTCCAGGACAGCCAGAGTTACATGGTGAGAGCCTGTGCATAGAAAGGGAAGGAAAGGAAGAGAGGAAGGGAGGAAGGGAGGAAGGGAGGAAGGGAGGGAGGGAGGGAGGGAGGGAGG
>CABHPH010137218.1:13569-40442 GCA_902168325.1 Peromyscus nudipes
AATTACAGGGAGAAAAACATAGTGATTGGTTTCCTTTATGGTATTTCAGAATTATCCCAGTTTTCTATTTTTCCTCGTCTTTCTTTTTAGGAGTACTGGTGATGGAACCCAGGCCAGGCCATAGTAGGCTCTACCATTGACCTGGACCTTCAGCCTCATTGCTTTACCGTTTCAGTGTATGATAGGGTTTCGCTGTGTAGCCCAGGTTGCTTCAAACTCCTGATCCCCCTGCCTCAGCCTCCTGAGTGCTGGGAGTACAGTCCTGTGACACCCTAGTACCCCCACATGTAAAACCCTGAACAGAAGAAGCATCTGTGCCTGGTCTGAGCCTTCAGTGACAGCTCAGCCTTGCAGCAACTCCTCCTGTCCACAGCCCGGAACCACATACATGAACTCTCAGCTCCTTGTGTCACACTAGCGTGAGAGTTTCCCTGTGCTCCACCTTCCTCATGGACAAGGCATGATGGCAAAGGAGAATGTAAAATTAAAGCTTTTCTTTGCTCAGTGAGTGGGAGAAACTGGCTTTGCAGAGTAAATCGAGGTGTCAGAGGAAGTCACGTCGTGGATGTGAGATGCAGGCCGCCATCAAATGGCAGTGGAGAGCTCCTGATGCCTTCTTCCTCTTAGCTTCCAACCTCCCAGGTCCTCCTGGGGCCCCAGAGTGAGCAACTCCAGACCATACAGGGATGCACCGTAGTGACCTGAGATAATGGAAAGTGAGAATAGCTTGTGGTCTTCAAAGACTGGTAATCAAATAAGGTGGAAACATGCAGAGATGGGAGTTGCTTGGATGAAGGTGATAATTTGTTCAAAATAATTTAGCAACCAGAAGCAAAGTCTTTAATGCCTAAGTGGATATGGGAGCAGCAGGCCAATCCCTCCCCACCATTAAAAGCTTATGTAGAGCCCATAAATCAGTAATGTGCTTTTTAGGCTTGCAGTTTCCTTTCTGGGAGCTTTGCATTTTTAGACTCATGACCACTCCCTGAAAATAACCAAGGGTAAATGGTGGTGGTTTGCCAATTCTCTTTTCTTCCCCCACCTCTAGAAGTGGGGGTCCTGGAAGTAACATTCTTTTTCCATGGCAAATGCTGTGTCTGGGCCCACAGACTTTTGTTCCATACGTGAACTTCATTTGTTTGTATGCCATCGCTGAGCAATCCTGCCAGCTATTGGTGATACAACAGACATCTATACAGCTCTGGGGGCCAGATGGGGAGATGGCAAAGGATGAGAAGCCTGTCAGAGCAGAGGCTTGAACAAAGCAAGGTGAATAAAGGGCAGGAGAGCAGCTCATTCTAGGGAGGGTAAGGAGGGCCTAAAAAAGTAACTAGCCCCGATCAAGGGGTTTCAAGAAAGAAGTTAGGTTAGGCACAGGCAGCAGCATGAGCTACGGCATGCAGAAGACCTCATCTCTGGCTTTTCTCGTGTGACTAGAATCTTTCTTTACTCTCTCATTTCCTGTGTATGTGGGTTGCAGAGGGAAGGAATGTCACATGTACAATTCAAGGGCTGGGGATGGATGCCACTGGGGCGGGGGATGAGGGAATGTGAGTCTCCTAGGGGCAGAGCAATCCTGTTTACGCTCTAGAATCAAAAGGAGCTACGTGGCCTCAGGCATTTCCTCTTCCTCCAAGTCCAGTGTCTACTGTCCAGATGAGACAGCGTCCTCTCCCATGCTCGAGGATGAAATGAACTACATGTAGCATAGTCAGGGGCTGGGTTGTGAGTCTCAGACCTGGGCTGCTTCAGCATTCCTGCTCAAGACTCTTCTCCTCTTGAGATACTTGAACTGGAAACCAGGTGTTACATAGGTATCTAGCACAGGTATACAAATCATTTACAGGCCATACATCAAAAAAACAGATTTTTTTTTTTAGTTCTTCAGTACACGTATAATTTTACCATTTATTAAAAATTATGCCGGGCAGTGGTGGCGCACGCCTTTAATCCCAGCACTCGGGAGGCAGAGGCAGGCGGATCTCTGTGAGTTCGAGGCCAGCCTGGGCTACCAAGTGAGTTCCAGGAAAGGCGCAAAGCTACGCAGAGAAACCCTGTCTCGAAAAACCAAAAATAAAAAAAAATTATATTTGCATACTAGCCAGGGGGATCTTGGCTGAGCATGGAACACCTTCAACGTTTTTCAGAGCTGAATCAAACGTTCCAACAAGATATCATCTAAAGAATACTAATTCAGTACTCACCTGCCGAGGGATGACAGTGGGAAAATAGGAAAAGTCTTTGTTTTCAGGAATTAAGCCGTTGTGTTTCCTCTAAGAGCAGAAAAGCAGCACAGTTTCTAACAGAGTCGTGTTGACTCTGAATCAAGGTGCTGCAGGTGGCATTCCTTGGCACTGCCCAGTCCAACAGCACGTGCAGCACAGAGGTCACATGTCACAGGGTTTGAACCCAGGCTGCTGTGAAGTCACAGGCAACCCTTTAAACTCACCGCATGTTTGATTTTGAAGAAGTGGTGGTCACTGCATGTTCAGATGCTTTTCACTAATACCACTTGTTCTAGCAGCCCCCACATTCAGTATGTGACCCCATGTGGCGTCTTGACTAGTTTTCACATCCCTTGCTCCCATGTGTTAGGTAAGTCATTTCGCAGGTCAAAAGCCTCGGTGTTCCCATCTGTAAAATGAAGGAATAAAACTTCTTTGTGGACTTGCCAGAACTCTTGAGAGGTGCTTGCTAGCACAGTGCTGGGCCACCCAGTCAATAACAAATGTTGGCTCTCTACCTCCTTTCTCGGTATATATTGTAGACCTGGTCTGAATGTTCCATAGGCCTAAGGCAGCAGCTCTCAACCCTTCTAGGGGTCGATTGACCCTTTCACAGGGGTCACATATCAGATATCCTGCACATCAGATATTTACATTACAATTCAACAGTAGCAAAATTAATGTTATAAAGTAGCAATGAAAATAATTTTATGACTGGGGGTTACCACAAAATAAGGAACTGTGTTAAAAGTTCACATCATTAGGAAGGTTGAGAACCAGTGGCCTAAGGAGATGTTGAGGTATGCAATCTTAGGGTCCATGGTAGTTTAGTCATTGTAACTGTGCTCAGCTGCATTTTCCCTGGGGAAGTGGACCCTTCAGGCTTAGCTGCATGCATTCACTTCTCCTCGTCGATATCTTTGTTCTCATCCAGGGCTGATGATGACAGATGCCATCATCATCTCCAGACAAGCAAGTGAGTGGCACACTCTCCCTAGCGTCTAGTCTCCTCACTTGAGGTTGTTTCTCTATAGGTTTCCTGCCTGCAATAGCACACACTGAAGCTCAGTGTAACTTACTTAATACTGTGGAAAGCATACAACACATGCGCCTTCTCACTAACTTGGGAAAACAGAACTAATCAAAAACAACCGGCAACAATATAAAGAAAGTATATGACTGAGTAGAAAGTCTGTTCTCGGTGTATTAGTGGCACTGGAGGTGACTGCGTTGGTCATCCAAGAACAGGAAACCCAAGTGTTCAGGGGAGCCCAGTCTTCAGGAACTGTTAGGGACAGCCATCAGGTCTTAATAACTGTCATTTAACTTCACACACTGCCTATCAAACCATAAATATGAGTCCACCTGAGAAAAAAGGCTGTGACCCAAAGCCAGTGGCTCCTAGAAGAGCTGTTGTAAGGCCTCTCCCCTCCCCCGTGGGTTGAAGCACGTCCCAACCGAACAGCATTTCAGTACACTAACTCTGATGGTCCTTGTTTTATTAAATCTGAGGCAGCCGCCCCTCAGAGATGCTGATCATTGTTTTCACCCGAATGCGGTGTAGCAGCACTGTTGACTCCCGTTGATGGAAAAAAGAAGAAGAGAGGCTATTTTATTATCATTTAGAGACTAAGCCCTGTTGGTTCCTAGACACATGTGCATCCAAGCTGTGGAAAACTCAGAAGTCATGCGAGAAGGATGGATACTGTGTCGGTTTTAAAGCTATTCATTCCAGAAACCAACACCCTGAAGAAAGTCAGAAGACCAGCTATCAGCGGGAGAGAGGGAGCCGGGGGTTGTGATTCATGTGCACAGTGTTCATTTCCTGCATAAACCTTAGAAATCAGTTTAAACGTGACAAAGCCAATTTCATACAGTCAAAGGACATAAATGGGCAGCTCCAGAACAGGCAACACCAATCATCAGTAAGCATATGGATGTTAAAACATTTGTAATTAAAATATACCATCCTTTAACATGACAAAAGCAAGTTAAATAATTCAGCCAGGTGGGGTAATGTATGCCTATAGTCCCAGAACTTGGGAAGTGGGTGCAAGAAGATCAGGAGTTCAAGGTCAGCCTCAGCTATATAGTGAGTTCAAGTCCCGTCCTGGTTGTCTCAAAGTAACTAAACAAGACAACAAGTGATTGAGTCAACAGATACATATACATGTGGAACCAAAGGTGTGTATCCAATGGTGTTAATTTCAGTGTCCGTTACATTAGCCAACTAGAGGCCGGAAGCTTCTGTTGAGGATGGAATGACAGGAACCACAAGCCCCAGCTGAAACAGTGGCAAAGATAAGCAGGACAGAATACATAGAACACAAGTTAGGTTGCAGTGCAGTGGGTCCAGTGAAATCCCCAGTGCATCACCCTGAGAGTTTGCAGCTCCTGGGAAGACTGGAGATCCAAGCAGCTCCGGTGCTGTCCCTGTGTGGAAATGGTTTGGAAACAAAGATAGCTAAACTAGGACCAGGGAGATGCCCAAGACAGAAATCTGGACATCCAGAGGGATCTCCCCAAGCATTCAGTAAAGGACTTCGAAACATGCTTCCTATGAAGAAACCTCCCAAAGCCAAGTCAAGCTCCATGTCAAGAACTGGAGAGACCCAGGTAGTAGATCAAGTTGTAGATCACATGCTTAGTGTGTTTGAAGCATAGCACTGAAGAGGAAAAAAACAGAAAACAAGCAAAGACTTGCTGAGTTAGAGCAGTGCCCAGAACTCACAGTGATGGGAATAGTGTGTCCATAACAGCCAGACGGGGTGGTGGGGTGGGTAGGATTTATTAGTTAAGTCTTGCCAGAGCTGGTGATGCAGGCCTGTAATCCCAGCTATGCAGGATGCTGAAATAGAAAGATTGTAAATTCAAGGGCCAACCTGAGCAATTTAGCAAGATCCTGTCTCAGAATAAAAATACCGTTGCAGACGCAGTTCAGTGGTAACGGGCTGGCTGAGCCAGGCAGAGTACCATGAGTCTGTGATCCCAGTGTTCTTATGGGGAAATGGAGAAAGAGTCCCCAGAAAATCAAGAGTCAGCTTGCCTGCTCTATGCAGCTGGGAACAACAGAAGAGAAATCATATCCCAACCAAGGCGGAAGGTGAGGCCCCAAAACCCAGAACTGTCTTCTGACCTCCACATGCACCCCATAACAAGCATATGTACACACAGACATGGACACACAAGGCATTCCTATTTTCAATCAGAAAAAGGTTGCTTGCATTTCATAGAAAAAAACAGGAGCTTGAAAGATAGATAGACAACCAATCCAAATTAAATTAGAAATAAATCCTACAGGATTGTAGTTATAAAGTCTTAAGTTAATTATATAATTAAAAATAAACCAGGAACTAGAGAGAAGCTTTGGTGGTTAAAAGCACTTACTTCTCTTCCAGAGTGCCTGAGTTCGGTTCCCAGCACCCACATCCACATGTAACTAAAGCTCCCCAATCTAACCCCTTCTTCTGCCCTCCAGTGGTCATGCACATTCACACACACACACACTGTGTGAAATAAGGCAAACCACAGGGTGAAATTAATGACAGCATAGACATTCAAGTTTTTGATAAAAGATAATGTGTGTTTAAATGTAAAATGCGTGGCATTTCAGGCCTGGGAGATCAGAAGTGGGCTATTGTAAGGCTACTAAGCTGTACATGAAGTAATATACACGAACTTGAAGGTAGGGGCTGGATGGCTCAGAGGTTAAGAGCACTGGGTGCTCTTCCGGAGGTCCCAGATTCAATTCCCAGCACCCACATGGCAGCTCATAACTGCCTGTAATCCCAGTTTAGGGGGTCCAACACTTTCACACAGACATACATGCAGGCAAAACATGAGTTCATGTGAGAGAAAAAAAATAATTTATTTTTAAAAAGGGAAAAAAAAGAACTTGAAGGTAGACTGATGTTAATAATGGGTATTATAAACTATGCATCACTGAATTCCACAACAAAATCTTCTTACTAGTAACCCTGTTGCAGTGGTTCTCAACCTCTGGGTCGAGACCCCTTTGACAAATCTCTAGCTCCAAAAAACATTTAAGCATGATTCATAACAGTAGCAAAATTACAGTTATGAAGTAGCAATGAAAATAATGCTGTGGCTGGGGGTCACCACAACATGAGGAACTGTACATATTAAAAGGTCCCAGCATTAGGAAGGTTGAGAACCACTGCCCCATAGAGAAAATTAAATGGAATCAAGAAATACTTAACTGAATATTGCTTTAAGAAAGGAGACTAAAGAATGGGGACAAGAGCTGGCGGTGGTGGCGCATGCCTTTAATCCCAGCACTCGGGAGGCAGAGGCAGGTGGATCTCTGTGAGTTTGAGACCAGCCTGGTCTACAGAGCGAGATCCAGGAGAGGCACCAAAGCTACACGGAGAAACCCTGTCTCGAAAGACTAAAAAAAAAAGAAGAGGAAGAGGAATAATGGAGATAAGGCCAGGCATGATGATACATGCCTAAAGGCATTCTAGCTATCAGAGAAGCTGAGGCAGGCAGATGTCTGAGTTTGGGGCCAGCCTGATCTGCATAGTAGGCTTCAGGCCAGCTAAGGCCTGAAGTGAGAAATTGTCTGGAAAGAAAGAATAGGGACAGATTTAAAAAGAAAGAAAGCATGGCAGTGTGTTTGTCCAGCTATGTTATTAAAGAGAGGGTCTAAGTTAAGTAAAAAGACAGCTGTCACCCTAGACAAAGAGAAACCCAACTCTCCACTACCTATACACCACAGGAGTCTGTATTAAATACATAAGACGTGAAAGGCCGAGAGTGTAAGAGCGTAGAAGGAATCAACAGAGGCACAGTTAGAGTCCATAGCTACAGTGGAGTTACGTTAGAAGCTGGGGATTTCCCCACACTTGCAAACTAAATAGTCGGCTCCCCCCCCCAGGTGTTATCCTCCACAGTTTTCAAGTAGTAAATGGGAAACTGCAGACATGAAGCTGAGCATGGAGGCACACCTGCAATCCGGCACTTGGGATGCTGGGAAGGGAGAATCACTAGCCTGACTACAGCGTGAGACCGTCTCTCAAACAAAATTGCAAAGTACTGTGAGTTTCCATTAACCTATCACAGTATGTTGTACAATTGGTCTACTTTGGTAGTTATTAGTGTTAATGAGTTGTCCCCAATTTATAAAGTTAAACGTAGGTATATGTGTGTATAAGGAAATTGTAGGTTTATGTAAAGCTCTCTGTGGTTTGGGTCATCCATTGACAGTATTGGACGTATACCCTGAGGCTAAGAAGTTTGCACATATATAAATAGCTTATAGTGGAAAGGAAATTAAGTTTTCAAGTAAGTGAAAATGAAAACACAGCATAAGAGACTACATGGCCTACAGCTAACAGGGTGCGTAGGTAGACAGTCCTATCATTAACTGCTTGCCTGGGTCAGAAAAGGAGATGTGTGTCTATCACTTCAGTCACGGGACTAGAAACTGAGGGCAGGTTGGGTGGCAGTTAAGCACAACCCAGAGTGAACATATGAAAGAAAAGAAAAACAGCACTTGAAGTTAGTGAAATAAAAATTAAATGTAGTAGAAGAAATTCAGTAAATCCATAAGCAGTATGTTTGTGATCCACTAGTTAATAAACCTTAGGAATCCTGAGGAGAAAAAAATTAAACATAGTAGAATACACTAATTAACAGCCTCAGGAATGGGAAAAATAACAGGCATATAATAGTGGCCCACGCCTATAATCCCAGCACTCAGGAGGTTAAGGCAGAAAGACTGTAAGGTGAAGACCAACCTAAGCTACATAATGATTCAAAGTCAGCCTTGGCTACATAGGGGGAACCCATCTCAAAGAAAGACAGGAGGTAGTGGTTCAGCAATGTAAGTACTACTGCATTATAATAATAATATAATAATGATTGTTAACATAAAATGCTAGTAAATATTTCAAGGATATTATGGATACATTTATTGCAGTAAAGCCAACATTATAGACGAAATGGACAAATACTTTTAAAAGTCAAACTGGCTGGGCAAAGTGGCACACGCCTTTAATCCCAGCACTTGGGAGGCAGAGGCAGGAGGATCTCTGTGAGTTCAAGGCCAGCCTGGTCTACAGAGTGAGTTCCAGGACAACCAGGACTATGGAGAAATCCTGTCTCAAAAATAAAATAAACTTCAAAACTCATTTAAGAAAGAGTTAACCAGAAATAGAACTTGTAGTAAAACACAAGCAAAACTCCAAGCTCAAGCAGATTCATAGTACATTCCCAGGCTTCTTAAGAAATGATGGGGGCTGGAGAGATGGCTCAGAGGTTAAGAGCACTGCTTGTTCTTCCAAAGGTCCTGAGTTCAATTCCCAGCAACCACATGGTGGCTTACAACCATCTGTAATGAGATCTGGTGCCCTCTTCTGGCCTGCAGGGATATGTGCAGACAGAACACTGTATACATAATAAATAAATAAATCTTAAAAAAAAAAAAAAAAGAAATGATGTTATTTCTACCCAAACTGTTAGATAATGGAGAGGGGGGAAATCTAGCATGTCCTATGAGGTTAACATCACCCCAAAGCCAAACCCAGACCAATGTATTACCAGAAAAGTACAAACCAGTGTTCCTTCAAAACATAGATACAAAAATTCTAAAAAGGGTCTGGGGAGATACACAGTGTCCAGTGGTGTGTACTGCTCCTACAGAGGACCTGAGTTCAGGACCCAGCATCCACATGAGGTGGCTCACAACCTCCTGTAACTCCGGCTCCAGGAGATCTGACCTGGCCTTAGGCACCTAAACTCATATGCCTAAGTCCACACACTAACACACACATATACACATAATTAAAAATATTTTTAAATTCTAAACAAAATACTAAAAAGTGAAGCTCAAATATATACTTGAAACATAGTATTTCAAACTCAACTGGGTCTTGTTCCATGAATGAAAGGTTGGTATAAATTTTAAAAATCAGTTAGTGTAACTCACTATACTAACGGATCAAAGAAAGAAAAACAGACAAAGCATTTGACAAAAATCCAGAATTGATTCTTTTGTTGGTTTGGTTTAGTTTTTGTTTTCGATTCATTTATTTTGTTTGTATGTGTGAGTGGGCATGAGTATACTCTGTCACTTGTGTGGAGGTCAGAGGACAACTCATGAGGAATTGTTCTCTCTATGGTAGTGTGGGTCCTGGGAATAACACTCAGGTCTCAGCAGCAGATAGTTTTTGCCCACTGAGCCATCTCACTGGCCTAAAGGAAACTTCTTAAACCTGGTCATGGAGCTCAGTGGAAAACCCACAGCTCACACCTTTAAAGCTGAAAGCTTGCCAGAGTTAGTGGCGCACACCTTTAATCCCAGCACTTGAGAGGCTGAAGGAGGTAGATCTCTGTGAGTTCCAGGACAGGCTATGTAGAGAGACTGTCTTAAAAACAACAAAACAGGCAGGAGGGGGGAGAACAGGGGAATCTGTGGCTGATATGTAAAATTAAATTAAATTATAAAATAAAAAAATAAACAAACAAACAAACAACAAAACAAAACAAAAAAAGTTTGCCTATAAGGAGCCCAGCAAACATGCCTGTCATGGCCACTTCTCAGCATTATTCTGAGGATTCCAACAATCATGCTAAGGCAAGAAAAATTACTAAAAGTGTCATTTGGAAGGAAGTAATGAAACCTTCAGGTGACATGATCCAAAAATACAATGGAATTGACATTAAAAATGCCCAAATTAAGACGATTTCCAAATTAGAAGATAGAGGGTCAAAAACAATTGTCAATTTTATTTCTGTACATTCTTATCATAAAATCAGAAATTCAACTTGTAATGGCATTTACAATGTATCAAAGGTACAAAACATACAGGATGTATATGCCTAAAGGTGCGTAAGAACTGTTTATTGAATATGACAAGTAGCACTGAAAAATCAAAATCCTCAGCAAATGGGAAAAGCCATTTTAACAAGTTGGATTTGTTCACTGCTTTAACATGTCAGTCCATACCAGCTTGATCTGTTGATTAAAGGACTCCTCATCGGAAGGCTAGTGGGCTTTTTATTTTGGCAAATACCTAGAAGTTTCTTCTTAGCCAGGTGTGGTGGTGTGGTCCTTTAATCTTAGCACTTGGGAGGCAGAGGCAAGTGGATCTCTGTAAGTTTGAGGTCAGCCTGGTCTACAGATCAAGTTCCAGGACAGCCAGGGATGTTAAAACCCTGTCTTGAAAAACAAAAAATGTTTATTCTGAAATTGATATGGGAACACAGAAGACCTGAACTGAAGGGCAAACATAACTGACAGAGAACACAGAGAGTATTGCCCGACTTTGAGACTTAGAAAGCGGTAATAACCACGACAGTGTAGTAAGAGAAGCAGCATTAAAAAGGTCTGTGAATAAATGATGGAAGCAGTTACAGAGATCCACAGCCAAGCACTGGGCCGAACTCCAGGAATCCTGTTGAAGAGAGGGAGGAAAGATTGTATGAGCTGGGGGGAGGATTGCAAGATTGCAAGATTATCACAAGAAAACCCACAGAGACAACTAACCTGGGCTCACAGACACTGGACCAACAGCTAGGGAGCCTGCATGGGACTGACCTAGGCCCTCTACATATGTGACAGTTGTGTAGCTTGGTCTGCCTGTGCGACTCCTAGCATTGGGAGAGGGTCCTGTCCCTGACACTTTGGCTGGCTTTTGGGAACCTATTCCTCATACTGGGTTGCCTTACCAAGCCTTAATATGAGAGGAAGAGCTTAGTCCTACTGCAACTTGATACACCATGCTTTGTTGACACCCATGGGAGGCCTGCCCCTTTCTGAACAGAAACAGAGGAAGAATGGATTCTGGGGGGAAGGCACAGAGGGGAAGTGGGGGCAGGCTGTGGTTGGGATATAAAATAAATGAATAGATTTAATTAATAAAAATTTTTCAAAGGCCTATTAAACATGATCAAATCCAAAATAGACATTCAGAGGCAGTCAATTAATTTTCCACAAATGTGTAAGGAAGATTCAAGGATTTTCCACAAGTGTGTAGAGATAGCTCATTGAAAAAGGAATAGCTCTTTTCAACAAATGATGGGGTACCAACTGGATATACACATACAGAACATAAATTTTGAGAGCTGGCAAGATGGCTCAGTGCATAAAGGCACTTGCTACCAACATTGACAACCTGAGTTCTATTCCTGGAACCCACAGGATAGAATGAGAGAAATGACTGATGCACATTGTCCTCTGACCTCCCTGGGTGTGATGTATGTGCACACATGCATACACACACACACACACACACACACACACACACACACACACACATGCAGGCACTCTTGTGTTTTAAATGCCTTGTATCTCATACCGAATACAAAAGTTCATTTATAATGGGTTTTATACCTTAAAAATATATAACCTGAAACTATAGAAGTCCTAGAAGAAAACAGGAAAAACCACCCTTGGTTTAGGCTGAGATTTCTCAACAGCATCAAAAAGTACAATATTCATCAAAAAAAAACATAAATTAGACCTCATCCGAATTCTGCTCTTCAACAGGAGTGAAAGAACCAGTGTCAATCTAGGAAATGTTATTTTCAAAACAGAAATAGAAGGTTTTGTACCCACAATACAAAAGGAACTCTAAAACTCAATAAGAAAACAATCTAAGCAGGGTGGTGGTGGCGCAAGCCTTTGATCCCAGCACTCAGGAGGCAGAGGCAGGAAGATCTCTGTGAGTTCGAGGCCAGCCTGGGCTACAGAGTGAATTCCAGGAAAGGCACAAAGCTACACAGAGAAACCCTGTCTTGAAACTGCCCCCCCCCCAAAAAAAAAGCAAAAATATTCAACAGCTACTTCAAAAGCAAATTTGTAGGTGACAAGCCCATAACTCTTTGGTCGGTAGAGAAATATAGATTAAAACCACTTCACACCTATTAGAGTGGCTAAAGTTTTGAAAACAAACTAACATAACCTGTTGACCATACCAAATGTTGGCAAAGCTGTGGGGGCCTTTATTCTCTTTCCTGCAGATGAAAATGTTGGGTGATGCAAATGCTTTAGGAAGCAGTTCAACAGTCTCTTTCGTGATTAGGCATTCTGTAGACCATATGAGCAAGGCAGCCCTCTCCTAAGTATTTGGTTAAGAGCATTAGAAGCATATGCCGTATGAAGACTTCTGCACTGATGTCCACATCGGCTTTGATTGTAATTGTTGAGAGTTGGAAACAGTCCAGACATCCCATAACTGATGGCTGTATACATGTTCTGTGATATGCCCTTAGGTAGAAATGCAGTACTGCCCAGAAAACAAAAATGACCAGACTTGATACGTGCAGCAAGGAGCCAAACCAGACCAAAGGAGAACACATGCTATGTGGCTCCACTTTGATAAAATTCTTTGCCATTATAATTGGCCTGAAGTGACCAAAGGCAGTTGCTGCCTGGGAAGGAGCAGGGAGATGCAGAAGTGGGTAATTGCTAAGGGCACAAGGAAACTCTGAGATGATGGATTTGTTCCCTGTTTTGATTGTAGTGATGGTTGCATGGATGCATACACCTGTCAGCCTTACCAAGCTCAGTCCTTTGTGTATCCGCTATGCCTCATTAAAGGGAGGATGGCGGCTGCTTAGATGCTCATTGTTAGGGATTAACTCAATGGATTCCAGATGGCTACAAAACAGAATATTATGCAACTAAGTTTTAAAAGGAAGTTAATCTGTGTGTCCAATATGAAATGATCCCACAAATAAATTATTAGTTGTGAAATGCAAGGTGCAAAACAACAGATGTGGAGTCAGACGTGATGACCCATGGTTTGAGAAGCTGAAGCAAGAGAGATCACAAGTTCAAAGCCATCTTGTTCTACATAGACTATCCCAAAACAAAGCATTATGTTAACCTTCGAGTAAAAATGAGTGTCTGTAAACATGCATACATAACTGTGTGTGCAAGGGATGTATATACAACTACCTAAGGGTAGGTTTTTCCAGAGCTTGGGATTACTCCATTCACTTGTTGATTGTTTTTTCTTCTGTGTTAAGAATCAAGTACAAGGGCTCACCTGCCTTACAGGAGCTCTGTCGCTAACCTACACCCTTAACACTAGGTATTTATAAACCACACACACACACATATATGCATATATATACACACACATACATATACCACACATATATAAATGCAGCATATATATATGCATATATATGTTCTTTGTAAAAAAACTGATAACAAAGATACAGAGGAAAAAAAGAAGAGAAACACAAAAGTAGTTTTCAGTACAAATGTAATCATCAAATGTAACTGTCAATTGAAAAAATATGTAACTGAAGTATAAGCCAGGGGTGGAGAGATGGCCCAGCCATTGAGAGCACTTGCTGCTCTTTCAGAGGACCCAAGATCAGTTCCCAGCACCCATAGTGTGGCTCACAGCTGCCTCTAACTCCAGCTCCACCCACAAACACATGGCATACACAGACACACACATGTTAATGATTGTTTAAAAAGAAATGTAATTGAACTTGTTGATCTTTTTCTTTTCATTATTGGAAACTGAAGCCAGGCCCTCGAGCACACTGCTAGAGCTCCCCTGAGCTCCACCCCAGACCAATAGCTCTTCTGTTTAGTTGTCTGTGCGCTTTTAAATATAATAGCTATCCTCTTAGAGCTTTAATGAACATTCTGGGCTAAAAAAAAAAATTAGTGTTATGAATTTGTCCCAAGTAATTAAAATATGGTATGCCTCATTTTTTTTTTTTCTGAAACAGGGTTTCTCTGTGTAGTTTTGACCTTTCCTGGATCTCGCTCTGTAGGTCAGGCTGGCCTCGAACTCACAGAGATCTGCATAACTCTGCCTCCTGAGTGCTGAGATTAAAGGTGTGCACCACCACCGCCCGGCAGTATGCCTTATTTCTTAATCACATTTTAAAATCTAGTATTTTTCAAGCCTTTTGATTTCAACAAGGAAAAAAAAAACTACTTTTTACATTACATGAGAATTTTGTCTTACTCAAGACCACAGCTAAGTGTTTCTCTATGAAGATACTGGCACAGAGTAGAAGGGACCAAAAGCTGTGGGAAATAAAACTGCTTTAGGAGTATCATAGGGCTTGAACATTTGGCCTGGTGAGCCCCCCTCTAATATAAGTAGTCATAAAATTTATATACACATTTGTGTCGGGATTTAAAGACAAAACTCTCTGGTGCTATTGAGGTGGGGCATAGTAGGGAACTACTTACCAACAGGGTTGTTGAATGGATTTACCAAGACTCCTGACATCTTCCAGTGAGTCTGAATGGATGAATGAGGAAGTGACCTGGGCACTCCCTTTGAATCTTTGGATATGAGTATGGATTAAAATTGTCTCTTCTGCCAGATGTGGTAGAGCACACCTGTAATCCCAGCACTAGGAAAGCTAGAAGAGGAGGATCTCATCTTTGAGGCGAGCCTGGGCTACATAGCAGAACACTGTCTCCACCAAAAACAAAATAAATAAGTAACTGTCCAAGAACACATTGCCGTACTCAAGAACCTATCATACCTTGAGTGAGGTTTTCGACATTTCTAGAAACTGCTGGGCTGGGAGAGTAACTCAGTGGTCGAGCACTGGCCGAGCCTGTGCAAGGCCCTGCTTCAATCCCCAGTGCCGTAAAACAACAACGATGTTTGCTTTAGTGAAATTTAAGGGAAGGGAGGGGACCTTTGAGGGAATCACACTGGCCGCTTTTCACATTGTAATAGATGATTTCTTTTAAGAGGAGACATTATCCTGCCAGGCATGGTAGCACATACCTTTAATCCCAGCACTTGGGAGGCAGAAGCAGAGGATCTCTTTGAGTTCGAAGCCACCATGGTCTACATAGTGAGTTCCAGGACAGCCAAGGCTATTTAGTGAGAACAGGGTGCAGGGTGGGGCATTATCCAGTGCAGTTCCCTCTTCCTGCAGACTTGTCACACAGAGAAGTCAGAACTGTACCCATCATTAGCAGTATTCTAATCCTGAATTATGAAACTTCATGTTGCCTCTGTCTTTGGAAGAGATTAACCAGTTCTTTACAAAACCTTGTCATCAGTGAAAGATGGGTGGGGCTCAGTGAAATAGTCTTTGTTTCAGGATTGATTTCCATGTCTCATCAGCTTCTGGCAGGAAGAGAATAAATGTGTTAGAAGAATGTGGAGTGCTCCAAATCCGTAAAGACTGGGACACCCTGAGAGCCTGGGTTGGGGTTTGTGACAGCATAGCTCAGCCCTGCTGCTTTGGGAAATTGCTACCAGGCCAGAGGTCGGTGGCAAGTAGCAACCCTCTTTTGAGAACCCGTCCCAGGGTTTTCCAAAGATGGTCACAGGCCGGCACCTAGCATCTCCAGGCTAGGGGCTGAGTCTCCAGCATGATTCAGTGACTTGGTGTTCGTCAGTATTCTTCAGAAGCACTATCAGCCTCTGGTCTAATTTAGGTCAGCTGGGTCCCATTCTCTACCTCTTTCATTTCAGCGCCAAGGGAGTGATAGTCTTAAAATGTTACAGCTGGAAATAATATCCGAGGTCATCTAATCCCAACGCTCAGGAGGAAATGTCTAGTTACTGCCTCCATGAGCCTCCAGTTCCCACATCGTCGCTGGCCTTTCTGCCCACCCGCAGGCCTTTGAACTGGGAATAGCTGTGTTCGGAATCAGCTAGGACCAAGCTCTTACCAAGGTAGCCATTTGATGAGTTCTAATACAAAGGTAGCCACTCTTGAATCACTATCACAGCACCACCAAAGTGAGGCCTGGCAGTGTGGTGAAATCCTGGTCTGAGCTGGGCAAGACCCACTGGCCTTCGTCCACATCGGTGAATATCCTTTCCCTACGAGTTGTGAGAAGCATGTCCTGGGAAGTGTTAAAGGTCCTGGTGCAGCCTTGCAGGTTCACCTAGAACTGTTCAGTTTGATGCAGCAAGAGCCTCAGTTGAGAGCAAGGCCAGCTACTTCAGCTGGGTCTTCCATGGAAGCAGCAGCAGCAGCAGCACAAGCCTGCCATTGTTTTTGATGTCCCATTTGCATTTTAGTTCCCCAGATTTCCTTTTGAATGAATGCCATGGTTTGTTCATATTCAGTTAGGTAATGTCACTATCCAGTAGGAATCCACATTGACCTTGCTAACAGACAGCCTGACCGTATTCCTAGCAACACACCTGTCCAGTGTATTCTAGTAGGCTTAACCAGTTTTGAGGATCTGCCAGCTCTGTGCTACAGGACAGAGAGTGGTAACAAATGTGGGTGACACTTATTAGCTGTGTAGCATCAGGCAAACTCACCTCTCTGCACCCCAGTTCCCTTGTTTGTAATGGGAGTAATGTGGTAGCCTGCCTCCGAGAATTGGGTAACATCTCATCAACTGAGGTATGTACACAGCATTAATTCAACTCAGGGTCCGGCACACAGTCAGACTCGGTAAAGTGGATGGATGCTGGACGTGATGGTACACATCTGTAATCCCAGCACTAGGGAGGCAGAGGCAAGAGACCAGCCTGGTTGGCTTTTGAGTTCCATGCCCTCCAGGAGCAACAAACAAAAATAGGTGGTGTCGGTGGTGGTGGTGGTGGTGGTGGTGGTGGTGGTGGTGGTGGTGGTGGTGGTGGTGTCATTGTCATAGCATTGAGTAGCTCAGTAGACTCCTGTGACTATTTCCTCACCTGCAGGTTGGTTATTGGTCACCAGATCCTCATTCATAAGGTACCAGGAAGAGTAGTATTAGTAACTGTTGCTCTGACTGAAGAGTTACTATTTACCTAGCATCCCCTAACCCTCAGACTTCCCTCACTAGGGTGGGAAATTTAAACCCAAACCAGGTGAGCCAGCATTTACTAGGGTCCCTACCACTCAAACCACAGCAGTGGGAGTTGGAGTCAAAGGCAGGTGAAGCCAGAGGAGAGGATGTGATGACCTAGGAATGAGTGAGAAGGGCTAGCTTTGAGGGGAAGAGAAAGTAAGCCACCTCTGGCTAGGTGAAAACAGAACTCACGTTGGAGTGCACCATGACGAAATGTGAAGCCATTCCACTGCCCTCCTCAGGGAGGAAGCTAGCCTCAAAGACCCAGAGCTCCACACCATACATCCAGGACTGTAGACCATGCCCAACTCGTACCCGGAAAGCTCCACAGAGCCGAGACATCCAGTGAGAGTCTTCCTCAAGACTTGAGTGTGTATCTGGTGCTAAAGAAAAGAGAATTCAGATCTAGAACCTGGCAACAAGAAGAGGAAAATCGTGTGGAACAGGGCCCCTTATGTAGGGACAGGTAGCCTAGAGATCTTGCCTCTCCATGGGCTCAGCTGTAGATCAGGTCTTGGACTAGATGGCCACAGCCTTTTCAGTTTTAATGTAGTACCAAGTCCACTAAAAGCCCCATCTTGTTCCCTTTACACATTAGGCTCTTGTGTTTGGTGCTGTGCGCTGTGGAAGTAGAGCCATGCATTCAGGGGAAAAAAAAAAAAAAAAGACGTCATAGCATTGAGCAGCTCAGTCGACTCCTATGGCTATTTCCTCCCGCAGGGTGCTTATCAGTCCCCAGGCCCTCACTCATAGGGTACTGGAAAGAGTAGATAATAAAAAGATTATAGAACACTGTAGATATCAAATACTGTGCCATAGGATAGCCACACAGGGCAGGAAAGCAGTATGAGAAAGACTGGGCATTCTTTCCCACTGAAGTTTAAAAACTGCGTTCTAGATTTTTAACAGCAACTAATAATCTTGATCTGTATTTTTCTGTTAATTGGAACTCTCAACACAATTTAGGGCAGTGCCTTCAAAATCAGAGTGTGTTAATGGGAGTTATTTCACTGTTTTACAACCTAAATCCTTTTGCAAAGAACTCGAGACAAGCTTATTTCATTTCCAGTTCCAATCAGCAGCCACGTCATTACAGTGCGTAGCACTGAGGAGCCAAGTTTAGAGAGCCACAGGAAGTCTAGACTCTAGGCTGCTGCTTATAAACTGCAGTCAGCTGCAGCTTCTGCAAGGACAAATCATAGCTGCAGATTTTATTGGGCACTGTTCTATGAGGAGATCAAAGTTACTTTATGGACTTAATCTACTTAATTTTCACAGCATCCCTGCCGTGTAGGTAGCTGCTGCCATCCTCAGTTGATACGGAACCACAGACCTATGAAAACTAACTTCCAGGTCACACACAGGAGAACATCATCATCAAGAATGGGAATTAGAGTCTGCATTTTAGTTTCTCTTCCCATGTGTCCACATTCTCCTAAGTAAAGTGACTTGAAAATTCTGTGTCTAATTTATACATGCTCAGAAAACTGGTAGATTTGCTAAGCCTTCATAGTCACAGATATTCTAGAAATATCTATCATAAGTTCATCGGGTGTTAAGGTCACAGTAATAGCATTGTGTGGTTTGTTGAATCAAATGTGATTAGATTTGACTGGCTCTGAGGTTTCCAATTTTAGGAAAACATGGAGGGAAACAGGAGCTTCAGAGTTGCCTCCATTAAATGAGGTTATTTGCATAATATGCATAGCAGAGGGCTGGCCCTTAGCCTTCAGTGCACCATAGCTCTCATTACAAAACAGGTTCTTGGAGTACTTACTTTGGTAAGACTTGCACTGAGGGTTTAAGCTCTTAAGTGAATTCAGATGTACAGGTGGTGGTTTATTGTTGTTTGTCTGTCTGTGTGTTTGTTTGTTTTATTGGGAGAGGCTTGTGCATGCTGTGCTACACACGGGGTTCAGAAGACAACATTCATCGGTCAGTTCTCCCCTTCCGACTTGTGAGTCCTGGGGTTCAAACACAGTTCGCCAAGCTTGGTGGCAGGCATGTGTGTCTGCTGAGCCGTCCCCCTTGGTCCTGTTGTTGTTTGAGAGCCAGCCCTGACTGGTCTCAAACTCACAGCAGTCCTCCTGCCTCGGCACTCTTTGATTACAGGCATGCGTTGCCACGTGCAGCCACACTGTTCATTTTAGAAGAACGCGGTGTGCAGTAGAGCAGGCCTGCTCCCTGCTGTGTCCCTTCTGTGTTCCCGTTTGGTAAAAGATGCTTGCTCAGGAGGGAGGTGCTGTACTTGAGCTTGGGTTTCTGTCAGAATAGATTACCTCTTCAGTGGACCCTTGAGGAGCTATTGAGTCTTATGAATTAATTCTTGATTTCAAAATTCTTTGGGGTCTCATGCAGTGTATGTGGAAACTGTCCAGTTTGGTTCTAAAGAGGGAGAGGGAGGGAAGGGCCGGGCTCACATGATCCAATTGGTTTGGGAACTTGGAGGAGACAGGATTGTCCAAAGGGAACATCAAACTGAGAATCCAGTACCATACACATTCCTGCCAGCAGCCCTTGTTCCCAAGTGGGAATCCTACAGAAAGCACTGTCCTGTACTCACACCAGACCAACAGAGTCACCCCTAGGAGTGGGGAACCTAGACTTTCCAAGGCTTGGGAACCATTGCCACAGTCATGAAAAAACAGAAATGACTCCCGATTTCCCCAACGTCACTTCCAGGGCTAGTTAGTGACCAAGGTGGCCAGCCCTAGGTTCAGATCACACTCTCAGCCGGTACAGGGTCTTCCCAAGGCTGCCCCCAGTTCCCTAGTTCTCTACGGGCTGAGGAGAAAGGGCAAACGAGTCTCTGTGCCATAGAGAGCCTTCTGACCTTAAAGGCCCACTGTGGTAGTAAGAGAGTTAAAGGATGTTCCGTTCACTGTGTCCTTTACTGACAGTCTGTTCTGTAGACAACTGAAAGGGTGCTAAATTAAGCCATTTTTCAGAGAGGTCTGAGTCATCTAGTGGCAGCTGTCGGTGCCTCACTGGAGGTGCTTTGATCACTGTCTAAAGGCACACATTAGTCCTGTGCAGCAGTGTGATGGCCAGCGCTAAGGGACTTACCCAGATAATGGGCAGGCCAAGGGCTTCCGGGTTACTCTCGGGAAAGGAGAAGACATGGGAGCAACATAGCAGATCCTACCAACAGTCTGATCTCCCAGCCAGGAAAAGCTTGAATGTATCCTAGCTGCCCAACAGAGAAGGGACGTACCTAGCTCAGGTCACATGGGAATTTGGGAGCAGATGGTAGGACACAGTGGGGCCAAATTGGTTTCCTCAAGGGAGTTTCCTCTATTCAGTCAGGAAGGCTTGCTTGCATTAGGAGTTAGCATTTCAAGGACATCTGGGGATGAGGTTTGGGAAACCAGTCCATACACAGGTGACTATGGCATATGTTTAAGGATTGTGCCCAAAAAAGGTCATGTAGTATATTGCATTAACACAGTTGTGAAGCAGCAGATATCACTGTTTTATACCATGGAGAGAGATCAGAGTAGGAATCTGAAGAGGCTAAACTCACCAAACGATTACCAATAGACAGGATTGTGATGGGTCATGACAGCATGAGTGGTGGTGGGAAGTGGTTCAGGAGGGTTAAAAATCACTGCCACCATTCCTGAGCAGCTATTTCATGCCATGTCCCAAGTCTAGCATGTTACATAAAATGTCTTTTTCCTCAAAACAGCCTTTCAGACAAGTGGTTTCCTCCAAGCCAATGATCTGTGCCAATGAATGCCCACTCAGACCGGGTGGCTTGCTCAAAAGCACAGGTCCTTCAGGAGGCAGTATTCATGCTTTTGCTGGTTCCTTCCTTGAGGCCTCTCTCAGGGTATTGAGGGGGAATGTAGAGACAGCCAGATAGGAGGTCACTGCAAGTTTCTGTCTGGGCCTGTGAACAAAGAGAGGAACGAAATGGTGGTTGAGGATGGGGTCATAACGATTAGGAAGAACAGGAAAATAACTCAAGTTCTGGCAGTTGTCTTAATGATGCTTAAGAAAGGACAAATAGAAAAAGACCAGAGGTTGCTTACTTGGCAGGTCATTGACATGGTGGCATGACCCATCGAGACAGAGAAGAGGAAGGCTCCTCAAAAAGAGAAAAGATGTCATTTATAATAAGCTTTACTGAGGAATTGGGGTGTTTAACATTGAGAACAGGCAATGTCCAACCAAAGGGAAAAGGTCAAAGCAGATTAGTATGTTAATGTGTCATCTCAACAGATGATAGCAGTGTTCAGTGACCTGGAGCTTTACAAAACCTGCCGCCGGCCTGTGTGCATCTGGTATTGGAAGACGTGAATGTATACAACTAGGAATGGAAAAATTACTAACTCAAGGAGACTGTATGTCATCATGCCAGCCTTGCAATGGAGAGAAAATAGGGGAATTAAGCCTGGCAGGACCCAGCTTCCTGAAGGAATGGATTGTTGATACGTTTTTTAAAAGATAGGAAAAGACAGCTTTTAGGCAGGAAGCAAAAGTAAACACATCTGGTATCCTAGAATCCAAGGAAGACTCAGCATCACTCTGTGCTGACAACATGGGTCAGTTATTCCTTAGGTTAGAAACCAGTTTTAATCTTTCCAATAGACCTGCCAGTTAAGCGTCCTATTTACACATGAAGAAGAGAGGCACTGTACACACGTGGGTAGGGGAGAGGTAGGCTTTCCCAGGCCTGACTCTGAACCAGGGCTTCTACGTCCCCACTGCCTCACCTGGACATTAAGAAGACTAGATATGTACAGAGCCAGAAGTTGTGAAAAAAAAACCAGGATTGAAGTAGAGTTATGAGGACCAGTAGCAGCCTGGGGGCCTTACTACTGCAGAGTTGAAATGGCTAAAGCTGGCCACAAGGAAATTCTTCCATTTGGGCTTACATGCCCATGCCATCTGTGGCATTTTGCTGCCTGGTAGGTGGAGGATTGAATATTAGTCATCTGGGAATGAGGGAACTCATCCCTCCAAAGTAGTACTGGTCATTGTGTCTGGAAATACTCCACATGACACCTGTCCTGTCTGTTTACCCTTTTCAGTGACATGGGCTACCTGCCATTGATGAACTGTGACTTAATATGAATCACAACTAATTGGTAGTCTTTGCAAAAATCAATTAAATTTGAGAAAGCTGGGTTACCTGTGTGAGGTCTTTGTAATCTTGAGGTGAGAAGAGACAGATGGGCAAACGTTTGGCTCCTAGAGTAGGCAAAAGTGTGCTTCATCTCCCTGGGAACACACATTCCAGCACCTGAATTCAGCTGTACTCTTGTGGCTGACTTGCAACCCTGCTCCCCCTCCAAGTATGTGACAGGTCTAAACATAATTCCTCTCTATAGTCCACTGACTCTTGTAACACAGTTTCCAGAATGTTAGTAATAACCACATTGCACCTACATGCTATACTTGGGTAACCACCTCTGTTGCACAATTTACTTAATGTTGGTCACAGTGAAACATGTTTTCATCACTTGAAATCCAAATTTTATTTGCCAGGTTACTAATGGCCATTTATTTCTGTAACATAAATTAGGATGTTGTGCAAGTTTGGCTTGCAAGCAGGTTGACTCTTGAAGTCCAGGCGTCCCGTGGGCTCAGTGTCAGGAGTTGTTTGGGTTCACTGAGCCAGATAGCCACAAAATCTTTCATCTGCTTGCTTTTTTAAGATGGTCTCATGATGATTATAAAGGGTTTAAAACCAGAGTGGGTTTGGGAGACTGGTGTCTGCCTTCCTGCCTGTTCTCATGCTTTAGTTTTCTGATTGGAGAAGGAACGGGGTCAAGAGAAGAGTACACATGGCCTACCCTCCCAGGTCACAAAGCCATTATGGACAGGGCTTTCGGGTCATTCTGCTTGTCCCTCCAAAGTGCTGCTCTCTCCCAGTTAGTGAACACCTGACCCAAAGGCTATCTGTTGATGTTGTTTGGACAGAGAGGGAAGAGAAGCCTGCCTGTGAAATGAAAAACTTTCCCACATATTGGGGGTCAACTGAACACAAGTTTCCTCCTGCGAGATCTCCCAAAGTCCCCTCCACTTGAATTTTCTTCTCACTTTTCTTTTGAAAGCCATGTTCCCTCTGCACTTCGGAAGAAAGCCTGGCTTGTCCTGACTGCAGCATGCAAACACCTAGTGCATCAAATTCGCAAGGAGAGCGAAAGCCCGGTGACGATCCACTTCTGACTTCAGTAGCAATGGCAGTGAGCGTTGACCAGAACCTTCGAGGTGATACAGAGAAGAAAAAGCAAGCTAGCAATTACATAGTTACATAGTTAACGTGGTCCAAGATGAAAGCCTGCACTGTACTGTCCTGAGTGCTGCAGACTTCTGAGTCGGCCTGCAGACTGTCTGTCCTTTCTAAACACAGTGCCTGTTGTCAGTAGTGGGGCTTTAGATGAATTTCACTCCAGCAGTAGTGAGTAGTTTGTGATGAGAAGTGAGGTATATGGTAATGTTTTTGCTAAGCCCTGACTCGGGGCATCACATGGCTTCAGACACCTTGGCTTCTGAATTCAGAAAAGGGGTTTTACAGAGATTCCCACAAAAAAGCTAATTATAGCTTTAGACTGAGATTCACCATTGACATGAAGGTCAAGGATGAGCAGACAGACTGGAAGAACACAAAGTACCTTATCACAAGATCGGACTGACCATAGGGAAATCTTGTCAGAATGTTCTGCGTAACTCCCAAGCAGAGGCACCTGATGCCCAGCTGCCACGGAAAGGTCTTCGGCAGTGTCTGGTGCCCTCGTGGTGTGCCTGCTGTCCTGTCCATGCCCTGGCTTGTCTCCCTACTGCCTCAGATGTCTCCCAATGCTCCTGCTGGAGCTCACAGAACACATGCCACATGTTGTCATGGCACTTTCTGTCCCAGCACAAGGCCTTACTCACCTCATTCAGAGCCTCCTGAGCATGGCTGGAACTTACCTCAGAAGCGGGTGTGAGGAACCAAGCAAGCATGTTCTATGTGCAGGGCCTCCCGAGCATGGCTGGAACTTACCTCAGAAGCGGGTGTGAGGAACCAAGCAAGCATTTTCTATGTGCAGGACCTCCCGAGCATGGCTGGACCTTACCTCAGTAGCGGTGCAAGCATGTTCCTGTGTGCTGACATTCTGAGGGCATTTAAATAATCACAGTTTTGGAAAGTGTCAGGTGGTGTTGAGAAAACCTCCTCTCAGGTGCTTTGGTTGCTGGTGTAATGGACACGAGGACTTTGTACATATCGTGGGAATGGCCGTCCCTGCGCCCTCCATGGATAATGGAAGGGTGGCAGTACCTGCCTCACCTCACAGGTTTGCCGGCACTCACTAATCTCACCTCCTTTTCCCTTGGGGTACCCCCGGCATCGCTGTCTCTTCTGTAGTCATTGCACCAGGCCTCCGAGTGCTCCCTCATCCCAGAGCTCCCCTCTCTGTGAGCTCCCCACAAGGGGCTGTGCCCCAGGATGACTTGCCTGCCTGTCTCAACCCTGCCCTCCATGCCTAGACAGTTGCCAAATGAAAGTTGCATGAATCATTTCTCAGGCTCCTAAATGAGGAAGAGAGAATCAATTTTCTCCAAGTTTTACTCCTGATCTTAGAAATCTAAACCTCCAGCATCTTTAACACATGAAACTTGGCTATACTTCGGGTTTGAGTCCCAGTTATCCATTCATGGGTTAATACTCCAAGACTCAACATGAAACTAGACTAAACTTGAGCCAGGGATGATGCCACATGCCGTTAATTCCAGTACTGGGGAGACAGAGGCAGGAGTTCACAACCAGCCTCAACAAGACCCTGTCTCAAAGAGAAAGAAAGAAAAGAAAAGAGACATTCTGCACAGCCTCTGACCGTGGTTGACTGAGTTGAATTCTATCTGGGTATTAATTCTGGAAAATAAAACTGTATTTTAGGATTCCTTCCTCATCCGTCACTCTGTTGTCCATGGGAGCATGTTTAACTGTTCCATTCTGTTTGTACTGACTTTACTACTTTGATCTCCTTAGAAGCTGAATCATACTTTTGGAATGAAATAGTCATGGACTTCTTTATCATTAGCTTTTTTTTTTTTTACTATTTAATTTAGAATAAGAACAAGATGATAAAATTAGATACAAGAGGCCTCTGTGTGTCATCAAGTAACCTAGCCTACTTTGGGTAGCAAAAATAAATTCGCTTTAAATACTTGCCAGCTCGTTTGGACCGACTTTGTTCAGATGAATGGCCTTCAGTCTTGTGCAGTGTGAGAAGCCATCTCTCCCTTAGAGTTCTTCCTGACAATTAAAATTTCCCTCTTCTTAATTTCATTCCAGTGCTCCTAATTATGACCCTGTAATGAGTGTGCTGATTACATCCCCTGCGCAATTTCTCTGCCTCCTTGATGTTACCCTTCATTTACTTTTAGTGCGCCTCTTCTCTTTGCTGTTGGAGCCCCTGCCTCCCTGTCCCCCACAGGGCTTGGAGCTCAAGGCCTCCGAGTTAGGGAGGCTTTGCCCATTGCCTCCAGTTGCCTCTCCAGATTTAGGCTTTCGTCATGAACACCACATGTTCTAGCTGAGGAAGAGAACTGTAGTCTGAGGAACTTGAGAGCTGTGGTATAGCCTTGTCCTCTGCCTTGTTGGAGGGTGTCTGCTCATTGCTGCGTTCAGAATGATCCAGATTTGGCCCAACACCCCGGGTAGGAATTGCGCCTGTACCCACAGCGCCGTCTTCATTGTACCCCCAGGGTGGCAATTATCTGGAATCTTCGGGGATTCATAAAGCACATTCTTGGGAGCTTTCTCCTCTCGCTTTCTCTTTCCTTACTCCTTTTTTTTTTTTTTTTTTTTTTGGTCCCCACTTCCCAATAAGCTGTTCCACTCACAGCAATACTGTTTTCTGTGGTATAGGACCACAGGCACCCAAATCTAAGACTCAGGTTTGAAAACAGAAAGACAGGCCCGCCAGTCAACCTCCTTTGTTTTTCGGACACCATTCCCAGAGTCCTCATGTTATTTCTGGCTTTGCAGCTTCCTCTAGCCACTTACTGGTGTTCCCTTCCCCCTCTCTCTAATGAGGGTAAATGTTTTACTTCATCTTCGCAGTAACCTAATGAGATGGAGATGAGAGCGCATGCAGGAAATACCTGTCCCAAGTTGGTGGCAGAGCCAGCCAGTGGTTCTGAGGCCTGGACTCTGCCCAACCCACTGTGTGTATGCCGACAGGAAACGTAACTCCCGTCTCTACAGAAGAGCTAGAGAGTGAGCAGAGCAGTTGGAAGCCAACAAGGACCCTGTCAGAGTACCGTCCACATCCTGCCTCTGGGCCCCTGCACACGCAGGAATCTAGAGATAGTGAAAGCTGGCCTTGAGAAACCTACAGCTGAGTGGGAGAGCAGTGGCCGATAACAGGTGATTGTGAAGGATCTGTTTACTTCCCCATGGTGGAAGATGGGGGTCTCCTGGGGACTCCTGAGTGAGTTCTCCAGAGAAGGCAGAGCCTCGGCAGACGGCCTTCCTGGACCCCTCTTGGTTCCTTCCTTCTGCGTGGCACAGGCAAGGCTTACAGACATCACAGCCCCAGTCCATGCCCCTGCCATGTTCCCGTGCTTGCCCACTGTCATCAGTGGCCTGGAATCCGTAAGCTTGCCGTGAACAAGAAAATCTGCCCTCCCTGATGATTCCGGAAAAGACCAAACGTTCCGTGCTAAGCATATTGGGAAGCCCCGTGAATGTCATGAAGTTTTAAGTGTGACTTCTTCGTGTTTACAAAATGAGCAAATGACTCACATCTATTGTATACATTCACCAGTGCTGTGTCCTTAGCTGATCCTCATTGTGAAGTCCTGTGTCTTCCTGCACGTGCGAGGAAGGTTTGAAAGAGGCCCGGAAGTGGGGGTGGGAACCTAGAAAAGGCTTCGGGACAAGAAGCGTC
>CABHPH010137219.1:0-12866 GCA_902168325.1 Peromyscus nudipes
AATCCATGCACATACGAACACCTGATTTTTGACAAAGAAGCCAAAACCATACAATGGAAAAAAGAAAGTATCTTCAACAAATGGTGCTGGCATAACTGGATGTCAATATGTAAAAGATTACAAATAGATCCATATCTGTCACCACGCACAAAACTCAAATCCAAGTGGATCAAAGACCTCAACATAAATCCAGTTACACTAAACTTAATAGAAGAGAAAGTAGGAAGTACTCTTGAACGCATTGGCACAGGAGACCACTTCCTAAATAAAACACCAACAGCACAGACACTGAGCACAACAATTAATAAATGGGACCTCTTGAAACTGAGAAACTTTTTCAGGGCAAAAGACACAGTCAATAAGACAAGAAGACAGCCTACAGAATGGGAAAAGATCTTCACCAACCCCACATCAGACAGAGGATTGATCTCCACAGTATATAAAGAACTCAAGAAACTAGACATCAAAATACTGAACAATCCAATTAAAAAATGGGCTAAAGAGCTAAACAGAGAATTCACAAAACAAGAATCACAAATGGCTGAAAGACATTTAAAGAAATGCTCAACATTCTTAATCATCAGAGAAATGCAAATCAAAATGACCCTGAGATACAATCTTACACCTGTCAGAATGGCTACGATCAAAAACAATAATGACAGTCAATGTTGGAGAGGATGTGGAGCAAAGGGAACACTCCTCCACTGTTGGTGGGAATGCAAGCTTGTACATCCACTGTGTTAATCAGCATGGCGGTTTCTCAGAAAATTAGGAATCGAACTACCTCAAGACCCAGCCATACCACTCTTGGGCATATACCCAAGGAATGCTGATTCATACCACAAAGATACATGCTCAGCTATGTTCATAGCAGCACTATTTGTAATAGCCAGAATCTGGAAACAACCTAGATGCCCATCAACTGAAGAATGGATTAAGAAAATGTGGTACATATACAGAATGGAGTACTACTCAGCAGAGAAAAACAATGAAAGCATGAAATTTGCAGGCAAATGGATGGAACTAGAAAATATCATCCTGAGTGAGGTAACCCAAACCCAGAAAGACAGTCATGGTATGTACTCACTCATAAGTGGATTCTAGATACAAAATAAAGAACAATCAGACTACAACCCACAGAACCATGGAGGCTATATATATAGCATGGAGGTCCCTAGGACGACTATGGCTTATAATAAATTTCGGTTTTACTCAATCACTGAGCAAGCCTCAAAGAAACATCTTACTATTAAGATAAGAATACTTACTCTATCAAGCTGATAATAGAAAAATAAATTAATTAATTAATTTTAAACAATAAAAAAATAAAAATAAAAGAAAAATTTGAAATATTAAACAAACAAACATTTTACTAAAGCAAAAAAAGAGAGAACTAGGGACTCATCATTCCTCTCCACATTCTATTCTTTCCCTTGTTTTATATATTTTAAATTTTTTATCGGTGGATTCTGCTGGAGTTTACCGGTGGATTCTGCTGGAATATCCAATGCAGATAAGCACTGGAGAGCTCCTGTTGCAAATAACCCTCTGGAGCGATGGAAGGATCTTTCTACTAGCACGTGGAGGAGCCCCGATCTAGTGTTGACGTGGCCCCGGGGTTCTGTTTATGTCTTTTCTCAGGACAATGAGGTTCCTCTTTGGATTCCTGAGCACTGAATGTGCCCTGTGGCTGCTGCTGAAGCCCAACATGACAGAGACCTAATGGGTCTTCATGAAAAAATCTACCCTTCTGATGCCAATGGAGATTGAGAGCCCAATATTGCCAGCTTTGGCAAGCATTAATGTAAGCCTAAGAACTGTAACCATGAGATTGGATTCTCCAGAAGAGCTGCCAGCTAAAGTCGTGCTGGGATCAAGAAAAATGGGCCTTGGCGGTATGTGTTACTGGAGTTGTATCCATGCCAGTAGATGTCCACACAATCCAGAAGAGAATTTGACATTGCTGCTGCCGCTGTTATAGCAATGGCACCCACCACTGCTACTCTTTCTGGGATTACCATTTCATAATTGCTTACTACAGCTAGCACAGTGGAGACACTGGCAACAAAAGTAGCTACCACAGTTAGTTAATCTTTCATTCTATTGGGCATGATAAATTTAATTCAGTAATTATGTACATCTCGATTGGCTTTGAAAATTATAAATTTATAAACTCAAGTTCCAGTTGCTTTTGGGATACTATCTTACAAGGACACCAACGTACAGTATGGCTCGTTAAGGAAGGGAATGACTCAGTTGCCTTTAGCCTACTGGCTATGGGTGAGATAGGACCTCTGTTGGTCTTTTCTGCATCGAACACACAGATTGCAAGCCCAGTGCCACTTTGAGATCTTTGGCAGCAGTTAACTATGCAGCTCACACACGATTGAGCCTGTATGAAAATGAGTATTCAGAGACGGGTAATGCCTGGGGGGCACTCACCAACCTAAGACAGAGCACCTGTGTGGCCTGGGCAGGCGTCTCCATGACGGGTAAGGTGACCTGCTGACGTCCCATGAAACCCAAGTCAGAAGCTCATTTTTTAATAAAAGAGGGACCTATAGGGCCCTGGCCCCCGTTTTGGGTAACTGCTGCCTTGCTTGCACACCTTGACCTTGATATCCTCCCTATGCTAATTCCCTGCCAGGTTACACCTTCCTGAATGCTTAAGAGAAGTTCCTTGTCTGTGTATCCTGAATAATGGGCGTTAACAGATTAGAAGCAAGATTGTAAAACATCAGTAGTGAACGTCTGCCCTCCGGGGCCCTCCCATTATGCTGTAAGCCTGTATTTAAGACCTCCTCCCCCCCTTCAATAAATGACATTCAGCATTTAAAATTAAATATATATATATAATTGAATGAATACTGCGAATGTAATCTATGAATACCACAAATGTGATTAATATCATGAGTGTAATTAATGAATATCATGAGTGTAATTTAAAAAATAAATTAATTAATTAAAAAAAGAAATAGAAATCATCCCTTGTATATAACACATATCAAATCCCATAGGGGTCTGCCAGGCCCTCTAGCATAAGGAAATGATGAAGTTGATCAGCTATTGGTTGGAAATGTGCTAGAAACCTCAGAATTTCTTTAGAAACACCATGTTAATAGCAAGGATTTAAAGATAGATTTTTCTATCACTTGGCAACAAGCAAAGGAAATTATAAGGAAATGCCCCACCACCTACAAGAAGCAATCCTAAGGGTGCTCAAAGAAGTGAAATTTGGCAAATGGATGTGTTTCATTTTACCGAGTTCAGGAAATTAAAGTTGTACACCATACCAGAGATACATACTCAAGATTTCAGTGAGCAACTGCTTTGAGTTCTGAAAAGGCTAATTCTGCAATCACACATTTATTAGCAGTTATGGCCATTGTTGGAATGCCTGTGCAAATTAAGACTGACAATGTTCCAGCATATGTCTCCAGTAAAATTAAACAGTTTTTTGCATATTATAACATAATGCATATTGCAGGTATACCACACAATCCTGCAAGATAAGAAGTTATAGAAAGATCTGATCGTACTTTCAAAGATATGGTTAATAAACAGAAAGGGGTAATAAAGACCCCCAGAGATAGATTACACAACACTTTATTAATTTAAAAAATTTTAAATGCTAATGAAAAAGGAACAACAGCTGCAAAGAGACACTGGATAGTAGAAAAGAAAAAGAATTAAATCAGGCTGTTATACCATATTACATGTTTCTACTTCTTATTTAAAGTATTGTACCTATGCAGCTCATTTAAAAATGTAATGTTTTAGTCCTTGAAAGCTATTTAGGAGAATAAAGAAATACAGGTTAATAGTCATCTATAACAATCAAACTTATAGTCATGTTGGGTATGTTGTCAAAGTCATACAGAGATATATTTTAGATGTATAGGTGGTCTTCAAACACTTCAAAGACCCACAGATTATGACATTTAAAATGTTTTAGTAACATAAGGCTTTTCATGACAGTGAGACATGTCTGCTCCTGGCAGCACTAATTTACTTCAAAAAAGGATGATGGGAATCGAAGAATCTCCATGTGGAGTTTCCTTTCTTCATGGCAAAAGTTATCTATTTGGGTAAGAAACTGCCCTTGCCTTGACTGCTGAAAGTATGCTGCCCAAACTGGACAAGCAGGACACAAAAGAAAGCACCTGCCTAGCTTTGCCACTGTCCTTTGCCAGGACAAGGTAGGACAGTCTTTCAAAATTCCTGCTTCATAGAAAAATCCTTTAGATATTCTAGGCCTATAGGCCAAAGATGGATGCCTCTATGTTGCTCTTATCACCATGCCTCCCAAGTGACAATGGACTGACTATGGCCCTTATTAAGCCATAAGCTAACATAAACCCTTCTTCATATTAGTTATTAGTAACAGAAACAAGAAAAGTGGGTGTTAGTATAGAAACTGGTATCAAGGAGTGGGGCTCTTCCTGTGATAACTGTATCTGGTTCTTAGACTTTTAGAACTGGTTTCAGAATGAACGTGGAAGACTTTGGAGCTGTAGGATAGAGAGGCTCTAGAATACTGTAAGCAGAGCTTACTAGTAGACTATTTTGGTGGATGTTTAAAAGACCAGAATACTGAAAAAAAATGTGGACTGTGAAATCTTGTTCCATGAAGTTATGCAAGGCAAAGGGACTGTACCAAGAACTAGGCTAAAGATCATCTGTATTACATTCTGGCAAAATCCCTGGCTATGTTTTGCCCATGTCCTGCAAAATTCTGTGAGGCTTACTAAAAAGAAATGGATTAATTTGTGTGGCAGAGGGAATTTCAAGATTGGATGTTATTTGGGCTGCATCATGGTGACTGCTCACCTCTTTTACTTAAGTCCACAATATAAAAAAGCAACAGGTATAGAAGAATGATGCTGTGTTGTGGAATATTTAACTATGCAAAGATGTGTTACATTGGTTTATACCTTAACTGTATAAAGGCAGAGCTGGAGGGCAGAAAGAATAAATAGGAGGAGAAATCTAGGATCAGGAAGAAGAAGAGAAGGAGGAGGAGGAGAGAATGAGGGAGACGCCTGGGGCCAGAAGCCAGGCAGCTGTCAGCCAGACATGAGAAGCAGTGAAAGTAAGACACAGAAGGAAGAAAGGTGATAAATCCTGAAGCGAAAGAAAGATAAAGAGAAACAGGTTAATTTAAATTAAAAGAGGCAGAAACGAGCCTAAGCTAGGCCAGGCATTCAAAACTAATAAGTCTCCATGTCATGATTTAGGAGATGGTTGGTGGCCCCAAAAGAAAAAAAGCCTGGTACATTTGGCATTCCAATGTGGAGCCTGTAATTCCCACACAGGGCCTGATTTTAAAAAAAAAGGAAAAAATGGATGCAGCGCCTTTAAAAGGCTCTGCCATACAGTGAGCCCTTGAGCAGCTGGCATGTTAAGTAAAAACAAGGAGCTAAGTAAAAATGTCTGCCACAGTGTGAGGAACCAACTTCCTAGACCTGCAGTTCCAGGTCACATACCTCTGGACCAGGCCTCTAACTTAAGGCTTGGCTCTCAAAGATGTGAGGAGGGGGTGGGACCAGCCACCAAAGCCGTGACAGAGGACCCACAGTAGTTTAGCAGTTTGTTTTGCTCATGCAGACAGAAAATGCTAGAGACAGGCAGTAAACAGACTCGGACAGAAAACAAAACAAACAAACCTCTGAACAGTTTACAGTGTTTAAACATGTACATAGGCTTAAGAAGGAAAAGGAAATGGGTATAGACAGACATATAAAAAAGTAAATAGTTTATAAATAATAAAAAAGAATAAGTCATATAGAGATGAGAAATACACTCCCTGTATATCTGTATGTATATGCTGTATTGATTTTGAATTTTTTGAGTGCTGATGAGCTAAGGACAGCTGCTGGGAGATACGGATTGTGAAAGGGACTGCTGAATTAAACCAGCCTGTATACTCCAGGAATGCCTTAACTTTCAAGTGGAAGTAAAAAATGTATTGCTCTGGGGAAGAGGTTATACTTTTGTTTCCACAGGAACTGAAAGGCTATGGATCCATTCAAGGTTAATAGTGATCAGGTTTGATTGGGGAAGAGCCCCTGAAAATCTGGTTACAGACATAAAGAAATAAACCAAGAAAAAAACTACAAGACAGCATCAAGGCTACTGGCTGAGAATGGTCCAGCCTCACAGACTATTGTAGCCAGGACAGCAGATAAGCCTTGTTCCTTGTGCTTCCTTTTGCACAGAGACTGGACCACAAATGTTATGGCTAGTTTTCCCAGGACTTGACCATTATTTACATTTTCTCATGTTCCCTAAAAGATGCCATCATCCCCAGACAACAGGAAACAGTCTAGAGAACACAACACTCACATTTCCAAGAGGTGGGGGTGGGTGGTTTTTGGTTATTTGGTGGGTTATGAATATTTGTCATCATTTATTGGTGATATAGGAATATAAAAAGACAACTATTTACCTTAAATATATTGATACAGTTTTTAAATTATTTTTGTTATACTGTATATATGTTTCTATTCTTGTTTGGGGTATTGTGCTTACTATGCATCTCATTTACAAATGTCATATATATAAAGAAATGCCGGTTAGTAGTTAGTTATACTGACTGGTTTTGTGTGTCAACTTGATACAAGTTGATCAGAGGAAGGAGCCTCAGTTGAAGAAATGCCTCAATGAGAACCAGATGTAAGACATTTTCTCAATTAGTGATCAATGAGGGAGGACCCAGAAAATGGTAGGTGCCATCCCTGGGCTGTTGATCCTGGGTTCTGTGAGAAGGTGGGCTGAGCAAGCCGTGGGAAGCAAGCCAGTAAGCAACACCCCTCCATGGCCTCTGCATCAGCTCCTGCCTCTGGGATCCTGACCTGTTTGAGTTCCTGTCCTGACTTTCTTCAGTGATGAACAGCACTGCAGAAGTATAAAGTTGAATAAACCCTTTCCTCCCTAACTTGCCTTTTGGTCACCATGTTTTGCCACAGCAATAGAAACCCTAAGACTTTAGTCATCTATAGTAATCAAACTTGTAGTCATATTGGGTATGTTTTTAAGGTTAAACAGATATATTTAGATAGATAGATGGTCTTCAAACACTTAAAAGACCTACAGAATATGGCATTTAAGATGTTTAATAATCAGAGACTTTTCATGACAGTGAGACATGTCTGTTCCTGGCAGCACCAATCTACTTCAGAGGAGATGATGGACATTGGAGTAACTTCATATGAAGTTTGCTTTCATTGTGGCCTTGTTAACCACTGGACATGAAACTGTCCTTGCCTAAACTGCTGACAGTATGCTGTCCAAACTGCATGCAGGACACACAGAAAAGTGACTGATGAACTTTGCCAAAACAAGGTGGGACAGTCCTTCAAAATTCCTGCTTTATAGAAAAGTCTGTCAGGTATTCTAGGCCTGTAGGCTGAAGCTGGATGATTACCCAACATTACAGAGGAACCTTGGGTGACTGTACAGGCAGCCAGAGGTCTGTCATTTCCATAGTTTTGGAAGTGGCTTGCACTATACTTTCTTGTTGCTGGAGAGCTTCTCTCCAGCTCCCAAGTCCCGCCAGTCTCTAGCTCCCAAGTCCCGCCAGTCCCTGGTTCCCTGACCGAACCCATTCATAAAATGAACACACAGACGCTTACATTATTTAAACTGCTTGGCCATTAGCTCAGGCCTATCATTGTCTAGCTCTTACTCTTATATTTAGCCCATTTCTATTAATCTCTACTTTGCCACGTGGCTCGTGGCTTGCCGGTACTTTACATCTTCCTTCTCCTCGCCGCAGCTCCAGCCAGTCTCCTCTCTCACCTTCCTGTTTCCTCTCTTCTCTTCTCTGTTAGTCCCGCCTATACTTCCTGTCTGGCTACTGGCCAATCAGTGCTTTATTGATACAGAGTGATATCCACAGCACTTTCTGTTTACTCAGGTAATATTATATTCTTCCAGTGTCTTTGGTGGAGTTGAAGACTAGATAGTTATAGTTTTTCTTAGTTATGATAGAAGGCAAATTAGGTACAAAACTTTGGACTCACCAAGTTAAGACTAATAATGGAGTATTTTCTCTGAGTTTGTCAAATACAAATGGATTGGATATTGTAAATGTAATCCTTACTTGATAATTGTTCTTGTATATAGTTTTACTATGTTAAAGTTAAAACCCTTCATTTTTTCTTTAGACAAAAAGGGGGAAATGTTGTGGACTAGTATTTAAACTGTGTAAAGGTGTGTTACTTTTGTTTGTGCTGCATTTGTTTAACTATATAAGGAAGTGTATTTAATTATGTAAAGATGTGTTTCATCTGTTTCATCTTGCCTGCCTAAGACACTTGATTGGTCTAATAAAAATCAGAGCAGCCAATAGCTAGGCAGGGCTGCCAGGCAGAGGGAATAAATAGGAGGAGAAATCTGGGAGAGAGAGGAATGAGAGAAGAAAGGCAGAGAAAGAGGAGAGGGACATGCCTAGGACAAGAAGCCAGGCAGTTACCAGCCAGCCAGACATAAGGAGTAGTGAAAATTAGTTGTACAGAAAGAAAAGGTAAAAAAAAAAAACAAAAAAACAAAAAAACAAAAAAACAAAAAAAAAAAACCCAAGGCTAAAGGTAGATAAAGAGAAACAGATTGATTTAAAATGAGCTAGCCAGAAATAAGCCTAAGCTAGGTCAAGCATTCAAAACTAATAATAAGTTTCTGTGTCATGATTTGTGAGCTGGTTGGTAGCCTAAAAGAAAAAGCCTGGAAGAATACTGTGAGCTCGTTTTCTCTGAGATAAAAGGTTCACATCTGAGGAAGGCTCCTTAAGACATAGGATGTTTATGTGGTGGTGAAACACTCCATCCCCCATCCCTTAGCCTCAGGAAGCAAACAACTCAGTAACCTCAGGACGTCCCTGAATTTTACCAGATTGGCTACACCTTTCTTTCCTGAGAACATGTTCACAGCAAGGACTGCTGAGAGTCGCTCTCAGACAGACTGAACTGCCTGGAAGAAGCAGACTCCAGCTGAGCTGAGAGGAAGGACTCTCCAGTCTGTTGAGCCGCCTGCAGGCAGTGCTGTGTGCTCTGTTCGCAGCTTTCATGAGCTGCCACCCATGCTGGAGCGGCCTTTGGTGACACAGATGACTTAGGGTTGTCTCTGCCTTTGTAAAGAGCCCTCTACTCCGATTCCAGTGAGTAACCACAGTAAAGTCCACGGTCTACTGTCACTGGCTCCCTCTCTGGAGTGAGGCGTTTGTTCATGTCTTCTCAGGAAGTGTCACACAACAGATGCGCAGTTTGGTGAAGGAAGGTGCAGGGGCAAGTTGCAGTCAAGGAGAGAGCAAAAAAGCAGCTGAAATTGTTAAGTAGATCAGCACTGCTAAAGAAAATCTAGCACTCTGGCCTGGGACAATAAGAGAGGTTAACTTGAAGGCCTAACCACACCTATCAAAGTCACAAAATTATGAAAAGTAAAGAGCTGAGATTGTCCTGACAGGTCCCACTGCTCAAAAACAACTGTATAGGAAGTGTTTTCTTAAATTCAGCTTTCAAAGTACGCAGAAGCTGCTGCAACTGTGGTTCAGGGGTCAAAGCAACATCTTGAGCTGGCAACACAACTTTGTAGCATTGTTTATGATACTGGCTTTGTAGGCATAAATGATGCAAGATTAAAGGATCATGGAGGCTTGCACCAAGGTTTCAGAAAGTTGCTGAGGGTGGGCAATGTGTAGCAGATTCAGATTTCCTGCAAGGAGGTGTGATGGCTAACGTTATGTTGATGGCTAACTTTATGTTTAAAAGTTTAAAATCTTTGTGCTTAAGAGAACTATCAAGCAAAATTAGACCTCCAAATGTTAAGGGCAACTAAGGGTTAAATTTTTACTGCTGTTTCTGCTTCTGTAAACAAGCTTGTTTTACAGGAGAGGAATCTTTGTTGAGGAGAACAAATTGTAACTGTGTGCTTTGCCTTTATAAAACCCTGACTGGCCGGGCGGTGGTGGCTCACGCCTTTAATCCCAGCACTCGGGAGGCAGAGCCAGGCGGATCTCTGTGAGTTCGAGGCCAGCCTGGGCTACTAAGTGAGTTCCAGGAAAGGCGCAAAGCTACACAGAGAAACCTTGTCTCGAAAAACCAAAAAAAAACAAAAAAAAAAAACCAAAAAAACCAAAAAAACAAAAAACCTGACTGAGGTGGCTGGGTGCTGTTCGGGAGTCCTGGCACCAGCATCTGAACAAAAGCTTCTTCTGTTGCTGTGACCAAACACCATGGTCAAAAAACAAGTTGGGGAGGAAAGGGTTTATTTGGCTTATACTTCAGCATTGCTGTTCATCACTGAAGAAAGTCAGGACAGGAACTCAAACAGGGCAGGATCCTGGAGACAGGAGCTGATGCAAAGGCCATGGAGGGGAGCTGCTTACCGCCTTGCTTCCCATGGCTTGCTCAGCTTACCTTCTTATAGAACCCAGGACCAGCACCCCAGGGACCCATGGTCTGGGTCCTCGCTCATTGATCACTAATTGAGAAAATGTCTTACATCTGGCTTTCATAGAGGCATTTCCTCAACCGAGGCTCCTTCCTCTGATGGCTCTAACTTGTATCAAGTTGACACACACCAGCCAGTGCCCTTGCCCAAGATAGAAACTATGAGTACAGCAGGCAGTGGAGATGAAGGATTCAGAGCTGCCCTGGATCTGTTGGAGCCCATTTGATTTCATCAGAAGCTCCAGACACCAGATATGGAGCCATAAGGATTGGTATTTGCCCTGCCGAGTTTGGGTCCAATCTTTTCTTGCTATGTCCTCACTTTCCCCTTTTGGAATGGAAATATTTATTTTGTGCCTTTGTATATTAATAGCGTGCAACTTGTTTTGTGATTTTACAGGGCTTCACAATTAGAAGAGATCTCTTTAAGCCTCAGAAGAAACTTAGGGGTGTTGAAAACTCTTAGGACTGTTAATGACTATGGCTTTAAGAGATGGAGTAAATGCATTTTGAATTATGAAATGAAGTGGGGCTCTGGGGGCGAGAGGGGTTATGATTTACAGTGATGTGTTCGGATGTCAGCTTGACGAAGAATTGAATTGTGACGGCTGCTCTTCATCATTTAGACTCACCATGGAAACACGCCTCTCTAACATACCTCTCTGCTGGTCTGTGAGGGATGTTTCCTGGAAGGATTAACTGAGGAAGGGAGATGGGTCTTGAGAGAGTGCAGCGCTGTTCAGTGGGGTAAGTTTCCCAGACAGAGTTTAAAGGAGAAAAGAATCCACTGCTAGCTGCATCTTTCTCAGCCTGTGATGGTTTAAATGAGGCTTGTCCCCCATTGGCCCATAGATTTGAACACTTCGTACCCAGTTGACAACACTGCGTGGTGAGGCGGAGCTCTTCTGGAAGAAGAGTGGGATTCCAGTGTTTGTATGAAAGTGTGATTAGCCAGCTTCCTGTTCCTGCCGCCCTGCTTTTCCTCGGTGCTGCCAAGTCTTCCTTTTCATTACGGTGTTTTGTCACGGCAACAGAAAAGCGAATGCACTGCTCCTTGACTGTGGACACATTGTGACCGCCTGCCTCCCACCTGCTGTGTTTCACACCACAGTGGACCTTATCTCTTAAACCAGGAGGGAAAACAAACCTTTCTTGTTAGATGCTTCTTGCCAGATATGTGGTCATGGCCATGTGGAAATAAGTAACATGTCACCTTTTTAAGTGAGGTCCGCATGTGGGAAGCACTCACTTCCCCTAAACTAAATCCATCAGCACCTTTGCCTGCTGTGATCTGAGTTTCTCCCAGCATCTGTCACTGTGAATTCAGACCGCCGCTTACTTGTTATTGTCCATCTCTACAGCCCTGATAGATACACATTCCACAGAGCCTAGGTAAGTAACAATGCTAGCGTCACCCACAATCAGCACTCAAAGGAATGCTCCCTAATATGCATTATCTTAGAGCCTTTTGTACCACTAGAAAAGACTGTTCACAGTAACATGGAGAAATCCTTCAGAAAGTGGAAACTAGGACATTGTGAAATGATCTACCAGTTTATATGATATCTGAACCAGTTTAAACTAGCTTCTTGTAATGCACTGTATTTCAAATGTTTTCTTAAAGAACACTTAGGTCAAAAAGGAAATGAAATATTTTAATTGCAGAATGTACTGAAGCAGAATATATTAAAACCAAAAAAAAAAAAAACAAGTAAAGTTGAAGGAAGAATTTAGTTAATAAAAATTGAAGTCAAAGTGAACACCATATGAACAGAAAAAATAGAGTATATAGATTTCTGTGGCAGCAGCTTAATGAAACTGATAAAACAGGAGAGCCTGACGGCCGATATAAATAAACACGGGAAATAAGCTGAGGTGCGGAAGAAATTAAGTTGTACTTGGCATGCATGCACACTAAGAGCACTGGCACTCTGCCTGAAATTTCTAGTTTTACAGCAAAATAAATCCCAGATGGGTGAACATATATGAGTAAAAACTGAAACAAGAGAAGTATGTAAAGAAAACAGGAAACTGTTAATAATTTTGGAGTGAGGGAGGCTTTTCTAAATAAGATAAAACCCAAAGCCATTAATAATAAGACTAATAATTTTGATTGAATAAAGTGTACAATTTTTATATTGCAAATATGAGCTCAGACAAAAATATAAACAACAAACTGCAATAGTTTTGCCAAATATGTGACTGGAAGAGAGCAAATTTCTCCACTATTAGAAGAATTTGTACAAATAAACAAGAAATAAACCCTTAGAAAACACTCCTAAAAAATCTCATCCATAGAAAACATACACACAGCCAAAAGTGCACAAAAGGCTATTTAAATTTTTTGGTAGTTAATGAAAAGCAAATAAAAATAACAAAGGCCCTTAGTGTGTGTGTGTGTGTGTGTGTGTGTGTGTG
>CABHPH010137219.1:12876-38737 GCA_902168325.1 Peromyscus nudipes
GGATTTGCCTATCTACACCTCCACAGCCCTGAGATTACAAACACACAACACCATGCCTGCCTGGGATTTTTTTTTTTTTAATATATGGATTCTGGAGATCAAATTCAGGTCCTTATGTTTGTGCAACAAGCACTTTATCAACCCAGTTCTCACAAAAGGTCTTCATTCTGATGTTCTGATAGAACATGCGTGTGCCCTTCCCCATAGCTGGTGGCATTTTCCATCATTATTCACTCTCCTTCCCAGGACAAGCCTACCTCTGGCCTCATGGGGTGGAAGAACATAGCCCATATCTGACCACACTCAAAAAGCCTATACATGTTTTAAATATTGCATCTGTTTCTTCAGCCTGAGAGCAACATGTTCACAGCAGGTTCTATTCCTTCAGCTAGGATCCTGCATGAAAACAGCTGGTGGGTCAGAGACAGAGCCACCCTGATGCCATTGCAGCCAAAATATAATGTAAGCAACAGATAAACCTTAATTTTTATAAGCCAGTGACATTTGAGGGCTATTGGTTACCACCACATAACTTAGCAAAAAGTTTGCATTGGTATGCCTCTGATTCCATTGATAGAATGACTCACATGATGGTCATATTCTGCCATTAAACAGCAGGATAGTATTTCACTCAAATCATTACTTTTTCTCTATAGTGTTCCTATGGAATATATATATTCCACAATGCTCAATCCATTTTTGCTATTAGAGTTCTAATAGCAAATTTGTATTAATAGTTGTAGTTAATAAGACAAATCAAACTGGGCATCATTTGATAAACATGCTTTATTTTCCTTTTGTGGCTTCTCTTATTACTATAAAAATAATTTGTGTTTACCTATGAAAATTTGAGATCACAGGTATGTATGAAGAGGGAAATAAAAGCCACTTGTAAACACTCCATTGCTGCTCTTTAGGTAGATTTCCTTTGAATTTTATGCTCCTCTATTACAAATAACATTATAAATTCTCCATAGACATTTTCAATGGCCACATAATATTCTCAAGTGTCATAGTTTCAGGGCCATATCCTTTATAATTGCTACCCAAGTTACTCAACTTACAAATTTTATAGAAAGCATGTTAATTTTAGAAAAGTATTAACCGCCCCATTTTCCCATGAAACAGCTTTACTATGCCCCTGTGGCCCAGCCTGCTCTGACAGATTTAGTGTCCTCCAAGTTCATGGTCTTTTTTATCATTATTTCTCTATGGAAAAGTACAAAATGGCAGTAACCCTGGTAAGTTACTGCAGTGGCTTAAATGAGAAATGTTCTCCTAAGGCTCATGTATTTGAACACTCGATTCTATTGGGGGAGGTCATGGAACCTATAGGAGGTAGAGCCTTGCTGGAGGATGTACGTCAATGGCACAGGCTTTGAGGGATTTTCTCCTCCTCCTCCTCCTTCTCATCCTCTTCCCTCTCCTTCCTGTGCATGGATGGAAATGTGATCAGCCAGCCAGAACCTGCCCCCGCTGCCATGCCTCCACTGTTAGGATGGACCATATCTCTTTGGAACCATAAGCCAAAATAAACTCTTTCTTCCTTAAGTGCCTTTGATTATGGTATTTTATCACAGGGACATAAAAGCAACAGATACAGTTTAAAATGTAGAAAATAAATAGTTATTAAAAACTTCATTTCCAAATCCAAACTCTTTTACACAGCCAGAGTGATTAATATTGCCGAGAATCTGAAGCAGAAAAGCCACAGAATGCAAATAATTAAGGCAGCTGGACATTTGGGGAAAAACAGAAGGCTGTGTTAAAAAATATGATTCAAGTATGAAATCCCTGGTCCAAATTAGAACCAGATATGTGTGCTCTTCACGGGAAAAGCAGAATGGATTCCAGATAGGAGGAATATGTAGAAGCCATGGTCCACCAGGGACATACTGAGGAAGGAGCATGTTTCCAGTTCTAGCAGCAGAAAAGCAATTTAAAACAGCAACTGGAGAATCCAGGAAAACAGAAGCAGTAGGAAAAGCACAGCCCAGGTATGCAGCAATCAAATCCAAGGCTGATCCCGAGCAGTTCAAGTGGGAGGAAGGACAATTCACCTGGATAGTCTCCTTTGAAGAGTGTCTGAACAATGAAAGTACAAATCCAGAAATGTAATTATACCGTGCTGATCAGCTCCAAAGGCAACAGTATTTTTCTGATTATAATATAAATTCTGTTACTGGTTTTCAGCTTTGAAGAGTCATGAGAGACACCCCACAATTAAAGAGCAGAGCCTGATATTTTCCAGTAGGAAAGTGAGCACACAGGTGATGGACTGTGTGGGACCAGGGAGAGAAAGCAGCACTGGAGACCTCCCTTACGAAGGTGCCGGGTCAAGTTGCAAGGACTGGGCGGTCCGTCAGATACACAAGGTTGAACTAAGTGTGATTTTTCCAGACCACAGAGTTCCAAGTCAGTACGGAGTACAGCATGGGACCCTGTCCCAGGAAGAAAAGCAGAAAGGAAGATTACAATTTAAATTTACAACAGAAGCCAGTACATGAGCTAAAAACAGTGTTTTGGGATTCTTGGGAGAGGACAGGGACACAAACCGAGTGGTGGGTCACTCTGGGTTATTGAGCTATTGAAACTCACTCTGGTCTGGGATGTAGCAAGTGTATCCATACCCATTCCTGTCTCCAGTTCACATCAGTGCCACAAAACACAGGGGACTTGGACTGTTGACACACACGCATACAAATGCATGCACACAATCGTTTGCTGAAACACCTGTTAGCTAGGACAAGGGAGGGAAGTTTATTATTGTGGGTGTGCAGAAACAAAGAAATTGTCATCAAAAATCAAGGGAGAAATATTACTTAGTTTTAAAAATAAGTAACATTAGGATGTGTGATACAATATAAATGAACTTTAAAACAAGAAACAGAAGCCATATCCAGAAGGATAGACTTGGAATTATCCCATTTATATGAGGTATCTGTGTTAACTAGTTTTATGCCAACTTTACACAAAGTAGAGTCATCTAATCTAATCTCAATTGAGAAAATGCCTCCATAATAAGATATGGCTAAGTAGGGCATTCTCTTAATTAGTGAGTGATTGATGGGGGAAGACCCAGCACATTGTGGGTGATGCCACCCCTGGGCTGGTGGCCCTACGTTCTATAAGAAAGCTGCTGAGCAAGTCATGAGGAGCAAGCCAGTAAGCAGCACTCCTCCATGGCCTCTGCATCAGCTTCTGCATCCAGGTTCGTTTGAGCTCTGTTTGAGTTCCTGTCCTGACTTCCCTCAGTGATGGACTGTTACCTGGAAGTGTAAGCCAAATAAGCCCTTTCCTCCCCAGCTTGCTTTTGGTCATGGTATTTCAGCACAGCAATAGCATCCTAACTCTAGAACAGTACGTTACAGAGATAATGATGAATAGCTGTTTACTGAGAATTCCAGCTTGAGATGATGGAGAAGTTCTGGAGAAGGTTGGTGCTGATAGCTGTACAATGTAAGTGACAATACAGAGGAACTTGTATTTAAAATAATTCAAATGATCCTTTTTACCTTATGTTAGTTTAGCACAGATTTTGCCAAAGTGAGAATAGGCTAAGTTGAATACAAGTGTTTGAGGACACCGACTCGGCGTGTCTGCTCAGGGTTATCTTGTTCTTCACTCAGTGCCCAGAGGGTGCGTTGGTCCTTTCAGCCCCTCTACAAGAGGCCTGTGCTTGACTCTTGTGAGCTCACGGAGTGAAAAGAGGTTGAGGAAAGCCAGTCTTTAAATGAGACAGCCCTGGGCCAATGAGGAGAAAATTAGGAAACCAAATACCTTTTTAATCAAGTCACCACGCAAGCAGCCTTCTTCATGGCACCCCACTCCTCTCAAATCACAGGTAACTACGCTCAGCCACATTGTGCAAAGGTTTGAAGGCTGACATTTTGCTATGAAGAGTTAGAGTGGGATTTTCTTTTGCTTTGTTTTGTTTTTGAGTCAAGGTCTCCTGTAGACCAACTAGCCTTGAACTTGCTGTATAGGATGAAGATGACCTTGAAATCCCGATCATCCTGCCTCTACCTGCACTCTAGATACTGGAATTGCAGGTCTGCATCATACTAGGCCAGGCTTATGTAGTGCTGACAGCCACTCTAACAGCATACCCGAGCCCCAGAGTGTTGTGGGCTATTTGTACACTGTGTGAAGATGTATTACTGTGATTGGTGTAATAAAAAGCTGAACAGCCATAGCTAGGCAGGAGGTATAGGCAGGACTTCTGAGCAGAGAGAGAATTCTGGGTAGAAGAAAGATGGAGTCACTAGCCTGTTGCAGGAATCTTAAAGAGTCTTATTAATAAAATCAAACCTGAGGCCAGTTATTGGGGTGAATGCTGGAAGATCAGAGAAGCAGTACAAGCCACAGCTACCTCACCTGGCCAACTTCTCAGCTGGTCTTGTTTCCTCAGACTGGAAGCTTTTGTGTCCTCATCCCAATGGCTCTCAGCTGAACTGCTGCTGGAAAACCTGAAGCTTAACTAGCTAAAAGCTTAACCAGCCAAATGCTTCTAGTTTCTGGTCCTCATGCCTTATATACCTTTCTGCTTTCTACCACAACTCCCTGGGATTAAAGGCTTGCTTTCTGAGATTAAAGGCGTGAGTCACCATGCTTGGCTGTATCCTTGAACACACGGATTTCTGCCTCTGGAATGCTAGGATTAAAGGCGTGTGCTACCACTGCCTATCCAAGTATCTAGTGGCTTTTCTGTTCTCTGACCCCAGATAAGTTTATTAGGGTACACAATATTTTGGGGAACACAATACCACCACACCAGCCAATGCCAGGGACACACTGAAGAGGTCAGACATACAATACAGAGCAGAGGTAACCGAACCATGAGACAAAATGTAGATTAATAGAAACGGGTTATTTTAAGCTATAAGAGCTAGTTGGGGGAAAGCCTAAGCTAAGGCCAAGCTTTCATAATTATTAATAAGTCTCTGTGTCATTATTTGTGGGCTGGTAGTCCTGAAGAGAAAGTACTACTACGCAAAAGTTTCATTATTTTAAAGTAATAACTAAAATGCAGGGCATGACAAGGTGTGTACTTACAGGATTTCCTGAGATCTGGCCCATATGCTGTTGTATGAATTTGGCCAACTTATTTGTACAAAGGGAAAAGTAATCTCTGAATAGTAAACCAATCTCTTCCCCAAGGGAGTGAACAGGCCCTGGTGATCATGTAGGGGATTGCCCAGCATACTCTGAGGGACCAGTCATGGGGAACGACAAAAGACCAAGATGTTGGGAGGTCAAAAGCAACAGCTTGTTGAAGTTAGCTAATAGCCGCCTTCAGGATGGTAGGAGCTCACTAAACAGACTCTGGGCGCTTTGTAAGCTGTCTGGTCCTTCCCTTTACCCTACTGACCCCTCTCAGATATCCACCCAAGTGCCTTTCTGCCATCTCCCCCTCACAATGCCTTTTGGGAAGAAGAAGTCGCCATCTTAGGGAGCTCACTCTCATTTCCCTATCTACCTTTGTCCCTTCATCTCTCCATCTCAGAAGGAAGCATCAAAGATAAATGTGGTTCAGTGCAATAAACCTCTGCAAGTCAAAAGTTCCCTCACACAGTCCGAAGGGGGATGCGGGCATCAGTCTGGTTCTTCTGTGCCTGCAGTTTTAGTCCAGATTAACACACACCCAGTTGTTGACTGGTTTTGATTTACTAGAAATGAAAGCACCCAGGATGCAGTCTTTGGGATGAGTTGATCTAACTGCACCAGTCAGGCACTGTTTCTCCTCTGTCCAGGTGTGTTAGAGAAAATAAGTCAAATCTGCACACTGTAACTAACCCTTTCTCTTCTGTAAGATGTCTATGACTTCAAACAAACAAACTTGTGTGTAGCATGAGTCTTAAAAGTTCTTAATAAAATCAAACTCGAGGCCAGGTATTGGGGTGAACACTGGAAGGTCAGAGAGACAGAACAAGCCACAGCTATCTCACCTCGCTGGATCCTCAGCTGATCTTGTTTCCTTAGACTGGAGGCCTCTGAGTCCTCATCTCTGAATGGGTGTCAGCTGAACTGCTGCTAGAAGCCTGAATGCTTAACCAGGCCAAATGCCTCTCCAGGCCAAATGCCTCTCCAGGCCAAATGCCTCTCCAGGGCAAATGCCTCTCCAGGGCAAATGCCTCTAGTTTCTGGTCCTCACGCTTTATATACCTTTCTGCTTTCTACCACCACTCCCTGGGATTAAAGGTGTGGCTTTCTGGGATTAAAGGTGTGTATCACCGTGCCTGGCCGTTTCCAATGTGGCCTTGAACTCACAGAGATCCAGAGGGATTTCTGTCTCTGGAATGCTAGGATTAAAGGCGTATGCTACCACTGCCTAACCTCTATGTTTAATATTGTGGCTGTCCTGTTCTCTGACCCCAGATAAGTTTATTAGCATATACAATATTTTGGGGAACACAATACCACCACACTTGGGATACCAGAGTCCAAGTATTCTGCTAGTGACTATATGCTTTTGTAAAACTTCTCACAATTATTTTGATATACTACTTGAGATTGGTATACCAAATTGAAGAAATGTACACAAATACCTTTTTCTTCCTAAATACTTTGTGACATTCTAGCAGTGTTAGTGACATTCAGAAGCTTGAGTCCCTCCAGCTTGTCAGACTGCCACTTTGAGGCTTTCATGGGGCCTCTCTGATTGTAGCTGTTCTCATGATAAGAATAAATAAGGCTTTTGTACTAAATTCCCTCTCCAAAATAGTTTTTTTTTCCTTGATGTCAAACAGGACTAGTCAGTGTTTGAGGCCCCCGTGGGACCTGACAGAGTTGGAATGAAGAGGCATCTGGATATGTTTAGATAGATGACAGTTAACATTTCTATGTGGACTGCATTGTTTAGCAGGAAAGTGCTTCAGAAACTCTGAATAAAATTGATTTTATTTCCTACCTCAGCAAATCCCACTTTTGGTTTTTGCTGTCTTGGTAGGAATGCTATAATCAGAATACAGGGGAGAGCTCAATGGTTCAACACTCCACTTGAAAGCCATGAGGGGTTTGGACCCAGCCTTACCAAGTCCCTTGACCTGTTGGTGTTTACCCCGTTAGGTCCCACCACAGTGGCCAGCCTGTCTTGGCCACCGATGCACTTACATCATTACCTGCCATTAGGTGCCTTTCCGCCATCAGCCACGTGACATGTACATTCCTTAGAAGTGCCCCTCAGCCACAGTCCTGTCCCTTGTTCTCTGGCCTCTTGTTTCTGTCTGTCTGTCTGTCTGCCTCTTCCATGTCCCCAGTCTGAGATGGCCTGGCACTCGCCCCTCCCCCTCGCCCAGGAAACCACTTGCACTAACTCTGTTGCGCAGGGGCATGGCGTGTTCTCTTAGCAGCAGGCCTTGGCAGGGCCTGCTGAAGGTACCCTTTTTCTGCATTTTTATCCTAACTTGTAGTCTTAGTGCTCACTATAAGGTCTCTATATCAATAGAGGGCACAGAGTCAGATTGTTCCTTGAGGCCACAAGGCTGACTTAGGGGGTTGGGAGTGAGATGTGACCTCCCAGAAACAATAGGAATGCTCCTTTTAAGGTATTTGGGGGAAGGAGAGGGAAGAGAGCCTTGTGCTTGGAGGAAAGAAAGTGTGACCTTAAGGATGCAAAGAAGCATAGAAGTGGCCCATTAGTTAATGTGTGTCCCTCTATAGGAGGCTGTCACCAGCAGTTCCCTGATAGCTCGGATTCTGGTAACCTGCCCTCTGACACAGAATCAGCATTGAGGGTGGGGAGGGAGCAGATAGTGTGACCTGAGCAGCCCTGACCTGAGTTCTGACACCTACCTCACAGTGTTATGGAGCCAAAGGAGTTACTCTGAAGAGTGCTTAGAACAGTGCCCAGCACATAGTAGGCATGTTAGTGTTATAGTAACTGTAGAGATAATGAGGCCTTTGATCTTCAGTTTTCCTAGTGTAAGAAGCATTAAATATGTTTATTTCCTACCCAACACTGTACAACTTGTGGTTACCACAAGGAATTCAAATATTTTTATCCCCCTACCCTGTATGCAGATATTTTAATCTTCCCAACACAAAGGCCCTGATATTTTCTTGGGTTAAAGTGGCTGACCCCTTCCCCCTTCATTTCCTTTAGTGGATTATTTTAACAATAGCCAACTGCAAAGATGGGACCCCAGCCAATGAGGCACAGACACCATCTGAGGTAGAATAAAAACCAACTGTACTCCTGCCTGGGTGTGCTTGTTCTTCCTAATGCACGGTCTTGATCAAAGGTAAAGTTTTGCTTTGTTGAGACACTTCTATTGGAGTGGTTGTTATTTATTTGTGGCACTATGTACCGTGTGAGAGAAGCCAGGAGGTACAATGAAATCCACTGCAAGAGTTTTATTAGGGGAGGGTAAAGAGAGGTTGTGTGATAGGCCTACTAGAAGCAAATGGTGTGGAAGAAAAGGGGGCAGGGAAACGGGTGGAATCTGCTTTTAATATGGGTTTTCACGTAGCTACGCTACACATGCACATAGATTACGTGATCACGTGACTCACAGATTACTTGAATATACGGTGCATGTATTATGTAGGATGTAAGGCCCTGGGATGACTAAGCATTCTGCATGACTGATGGACAGCTCATGCATGACCATGTAGCTAGTGAGTGGCTAGGGATTCTAACAGTGACTCTGGGAACATTAGAAAGGTAAACACATCTTTGCCACTTGTTGAAATTTAAATTACCACATGAAAAGGTATAGGGATCTATGTTTTGTTGGATCTCATTAAGGCAAAGCTACTTCCTCATGGTCAAAAGAGTTAAATTTAAGTTCTGCCTCTAGCCTGGGTAGAGTTCCAAAAAATTGCATATTATTGTCCCCTAATTTTAAGAGTTAATCCAGATGTGGCCTGACCATAACCTGGATAGGATTCTATCCCCCAAGATGCTCAAGTCACCTCAAGACATGCTCCTAATCCCACAGATTAAGGAGAAAGACTGCTGACCCAAATCATGGCCAAAGTAATTAAAGGGTTTTTTGTTTTTTGTTTTTTTAAATAGAGGCACACATGTTGTCTTCCCACAAGGCAGGGTTCAAGAGATCAGCACTGGATATGGGGAAAACAAGGGTTTTTATAGCTCAGGAGTAGGTAGCTTCCACATGGGGGCATTTGGCAGATAAATAGGCCAGGCCACAGAAGCAGAACATAAGCCTAACAAGATGGTCCTAACAACCTTTTGAAACAAAGACATAATTGCAAGGTGGGTCATAACAAGGTAGTCATAACAACAGTGGTCAAATAACATTTTGAAGCAAAGGCATGGTTGCCATTTCCTGGAACAGGCAGTACAGAACCATCTGCAGTTAAGGTTACAGGTGGAGCATAGCACAATCCTTGAGAAACAGGTTTCATCATAAACAGGAACGAACCTAGATTGTCTTTACTGTAAGACGGTTTTCAAGTTCAAGGTGGAGGCAGGCTGATTTATCAATGCTACAGAGAGAAGGTCAATTATCATAATATGCATTTTCTTCCCAGAAGCCCCTCCCTCAGCGCAGCCACTGCAGAGCCTCCATTAGTCAGCACCGTTGCACTCCCAGGCCTGTTTTTCTGAGTTAAGCATTTCCCCCTTCTTTCCCATCTCTGTTTCTTGCAGACATGGCCCTTGCCTGGACACGCTTTCTCTCACATTCTGGTCCTTGTTAATCATTCACTGATGATCTGCCCACCCCACTCCCTTCTGCTTTGCCACTGCTTGCCAGCCTCCATTGCTGCCCAGAACTCACAGCCTCTCTTCTCTGCCTTGCCCATGTCTCCATAGTTTCTTGCCCTATTGTTTTCCTCACTAACACAAGGAAATTCTTCCTGAGCTTTCTTCCAAGTATGTTTCTAAATTCTTTTATTAACAACACTAAGAATGCTTGATCGACTGCTTAATACTATTAGTATAGGTTGCACAACCCAAACCAGGCTATCAGGCACACTGGGTAGGGAGCAGGCACAACATGGTGGTGTTAAGCAAATCCATGAGAATCTCTTAAAGGGTATTAAGGATTTATTAAGATATAAAATGGGGAAAAATACACTCACGGATACAGAACAAAGTAAACAGCCATCGCCCTCCAGTCTACCTGGGGGGATGAATGGAATCAGCCATCCGGTGTGCAACCACCCTGAGAGAGAGAGCATGGATGCCCCCTCCTCAGTTTTAAGCAGTCATGTACCCAGAAAAACCATGCCTCTATCAGGCCAGCTACCCCAAGGACATCGGCAAAGCAAATTCCTACAACATGGCGGTGAGTTTACTCTTTTTTGTTGTTGTTGTTTTGTTTTGTTTTTTGAGACAGGGTTTCTCTGTAGCTTTGTACCTTTCCTAGAACTAGCTCTGTAGACCAGGCTGGCCTCAAACTCACAGAGATCCACCTGCCTCTGCCTCCTGAGTGCTGGGATTAAAGGCATGCACCACCACCGCCCGGCTGAGTTTACTGTTTTTATCTACCTGAAGTGGTGACACTCTTCTACATTTTGGGGCCCAATCTCACAGTCTTTTGCAATTGGCTACTTTTAAAGGAATCAGCTCATGGGAAATAAAGGGCAGGATGAGGTGAAGAGGCCAGCAAATTCCTGGGAATGCAGTTGGCCTTTGTGGAAACAAAAGTTTTATCAGACAGGGAGATTAAAAGATCTGAATTTGCTAGGGGATGTCTTTCTGTATGCTGTGAATATATGTTGTGCCCATTGGTTAATAAATAAGCTGCTTTGGCCTATGGCAAGGCATCTTAGAGGCAGGTGGGAAATACAAGGAGAGAGACAGGAAAGAGAAAGACAGAGTCTAGAGAGACCTGAGCCAGCCGCCGAAGGAGCAACATGTAATGGGATACAGGTAAAGCCACAGAACATGTGGTGATACATAGATTAATAGTTATGGGTTGAGTTAAGTTATAAGAGCTAGCTAGGAAGAAGCCTGCCATAAGCCATACTGTTGATAATTAACTTTAGCCTCTGAATGATTATTTTATAAGCGGCTGTGGGACCGTGGGGCCAGGTGGGACCAGAGAAACCTTCGGACTACATGAATTCCTTTGCAGAAAAGTTTCACAAGGTGGGGGAGACTTATGGAATATTGGCCACAGAAGCTAGCCACCTTTGATAGAAAATAATATCCCACACTAAAAGGCTTTTTGAATTTCCTCAGAATTTAAATGTGTCCTTCCTTAACTTTTGGAATTTACTGTTGTTCAAATATTTTGTTGATAATTTTTTTCCCAATAGAAATGCTTATATTTGCACATTTTACTTTTTGTTTTAACAACAAAACCTACAGTCTACAGGGGCACATGCCTGTGATCTTGGAGCTCTGGAAGCTGAGGTAGGAATTGTGAGAGACAATCTGGGCTAATAAAAGAACCCCACCACCACACATACACACATCACACACACACACACACACACTCTCCATAGTCTTCTGAAGGTTTTGAGTTTGGTTATAAAAACAATTCAATAAAACATAAGAGGTACAAAATAATACTTGGTATAATTAATAAAGTAGAAAAAAGTTCCTGGTCAAGAGACTAGAGCCTCTGGCCTGAGAGGAGATCAGATGTCTCAGTTGAGCTGGGTCAATCACTTAGGCTAAGACGCCCTGTAAGAAGGTGAGCTAATCTTAAAACAGGAGGATTAATTAGTACTTTAATGAGATATTGTACATAATCTATACCTTTATTGCAGTAGATTCTGAGGCCTCAGGGCTGTGGCCCCACAGTTGTGTAGCTTGGAAGTCTCTTCACTATTTGAATTATTCAGAAAAGTAACTTTTTCTCTTTCTTTCATATATATATTCTAAGCATGCCTTCAGGCTTCCCTAGCATTTGGGGCTTTCTGATTTTTTTACCTAAATAAAGCCTCTCTCTCTACCATGGGCAGCTTGTCATCCAAATGTCTGACCTCCATGCTAGCTTAAACAGGGTAACATTTTTTCCTTCTCTCCTCCAGGCAATTGTCGAGGATTTCAGCTTGCCTGCCCTGGAGTTCTTTTAACCTCTGGTAGAAACGTACTAGAGCTCCATTTGAGTCCATTATTAATTATCTTATTAATGAGACTGAGAACCCCAAGAGGGACCCCAGCTCCCCTGTATAATAATCTTATAGAATTACCCTTTAGTGTGGTATTACACTTTATGTCATGAGATTCCAACCTCTATTTTTCACTCCTAAAGCAAGTTGCAGACACTATTTATGCCATTTTTGTAACACGTGTCTAAGCCTCAGATAATTTTAATGAATCTCATTGACAAAAGAACTCTGTAAGATTTACTGAAACTGATTTGACCTTCCTAGCACTGACTTGTACATATTGCTTAGAAAAAAACCAAAACTATCTCCCCATTTTTAAAAAGATATTTACATAATACATTTTATAGCACATTAATAAATTTGGTACTTTTATGATATGTAGCAGTAACTATTTTAGTATAACATATATATTAGGAAGGTTTAAAAAAATCAAATCAAGAAAAAAGAATTTTGAGCAGCCCCATAATTAATAAGGAAATTAAGCCAAGCAATTTTGAGGAGTTTGGGGATAATTCTATTTAATGTTAAATTGTTTTCATTTATGATTTTTACCTACACCTCTTTCCTTTGGAAATAGAACAGAGCAGTTACTCATTCAGTAAGCAGCTCTCCCCTTTTATAGTAGGCAAACTCAACTGTGTCAAAATCCTGGATAAAAACAACAAACAGCAGAGACAGTTCTATGCAGGTTTTGACTGCACAGCTACAGCACTTTATGTTTATCTTGAATGTACGCTGACAAGTATCGTACACAGGGCTGGTTAGAGGCCCAACTAGTAAAGGTGCTTGCCACCAAGCCTGTGTTATGGTTTAAAAGAGAAATGCCCCCCCCCCCCCCCGCTCAGATATTTGAACAGTTGGTTCCTGGTTGGTGGTACTGTTTGGGGACATTATGGAAACTTAGGGAGGAGGAGACTTGATGGAGGAAGTGTATCACTGGGGGGGGCAGGCTTTGAGGATTTATAGCTGTTGCAGAGAATTGTTCACACTACCACTCTGCTGTGTCAATAAAGCCACCTTGAATCAAAGGATGGAATCAGCGATTGGCTGACTGGAATTAGTCATAGAGACATTGGAGGACTGAGGAAGTCAGATGGAGAGGGACAGGAAGAGAGAAGGAGGGGTTTGGGTAGATTTCTTGGGCTTTTTAGGTTGGGAAAACATGGAGAGTAGGGTCAGCTGATCATCCCTCTGCTGTTCCTTGGATTTATGAGATTTTTATGTCAATTTCTAACTAACAAATTTTTATTAATATCACAACAATTACGGTAAATGCTTTTGGCATCCAATGCAAGGTGAGATCACATGGCAGCTTTTAAAGCTGCCACTTTCCTGCCACTGCGGGTCACCAGCATGGGTTTTTCATCTCTCTTCAACAGCATCTCTGCCCCCAAACATGCAATTGCAGCTGCCTGCCACCTCTGCAGCTGACTGAGTCAGCTGCTCATCACTGGCTCTGTGATTCAGGCCAGGTGCCCTCCCATGCTGCATTCTAGCCCTGCCTGCCTCTCCTCCTGGTGTCTGCTTCTCGGGCCTCTCCCTCCCCTTCCAGGAGTGGCTGTCACAAGCACCTGGACTCAGCAGAGCAAGCCTGCCACTCCCCTCCCAGGGCCATCCTGCATGGCCCAGCACAAGAGCTACCTGGCAACCCCACCACCACCAAAAATTGACCACAGCCTCCACAGCTGGCTACCATCTCATAGCTTTGCCTTCACCATAGTCATCAGCAGATCTGGTGAGACACCAGGGGATTCTTAAGGTAGAAATTAGGTTTAAAATAAAAAACAAACCAAAATCCATATATACATACATATGTATATATATACATATATATGTATATATATATATATATAATTCCAACTTAAGAATGATGGATATTATGATGCAAGGAGTTAGGTCTCTGTATGATTCTATAATAGATGGTTTGAAAATGGAAAAATAAATGAGGATAATCAACTTAGCTGGGATTGACATGTCAATTGTAATTATTATCAGTTTGATAATTCATGTTTTATCCTTTAAAAAGCAGTTTGATATTGGTGTCAAATATGAAAAGTTGACTGATAAGATACAATCCTTAGAAAGACATACTCATGAAACTAAGAAAAATACTGACACACAGAGTTTAGAGCAGAACCTACCACACCATGGCATTATGAAACAAAAGAGGTGCAGGCCAAAGTTATTAGAAAACCAACCTTAATTTACCCAATTACCAGTCAAGAATGACCACCAGATGATAGAAGCCCTCAAGACTACGCAGAAATTAACTGGGATCCTATAGAAATGTTAGATTTGAAGAGATATAAGGAAGCAGTTGTTTCATATGGTATGCATTTACCCTTTATGAAACAGATGTTAAATTCATGGGCAACTCAGAACAGAATTATTCCACGAGACTGGAAAGATTTAGTTACAGCAGTATTGGAAGCTGGCCTTCAGTTACAATGGAAACATGAGGGAGAGAGGAAGTTAGGGTCATAGAACAACAAAATAGGGCTAGAGGTATGGAAATTTCCCAAGATCAGCCTCTCAGTGAAGGCCAGTATGCTGGTTTGCAAAGACAGTTTAGATTTGATGATCACACCTTGGCCCTATGCTGTACAGCAGCTTTGAATGCTTGGGATAGGGTTGAAAAATCAGGAAAGAGGACTGAGTCATTTACTAAAATTATACAAGACCCAAAAGAAGCCTTCATTGATTTTTGAGTAAGATTCACTTCAGCTGTAACAGAATGGTATCAGATTCAGAAGTTCAACAACTATTAATTGAATCTTTGGCTTTGAAAATGTTAATTCAGAATGAAAAGGGGTAATTAGGCCTGTAAAGGCAAGATCAGCACCAATACATGAATGGATCTGAAATACAGCTGATATTGGCTCTCACACTTGTAATGATACTTGGATAGGAGAAGTGATTTCTTAAAATTTTAAGAAAAATCAACAGGTCAGATGTTTTAATTGCAGTAAACAAGGTCATCTGAAAAGGGATTGTAGGCAAGGCATTCCTAGGAACAATGTTTTTTCTTGAGATAATCCAAACAGAAGACCCAGCCTTCTGGAATATGAAGAAGGTGTCACAAACTCTGGCATTGAAGTAACGAACACAGATCAACAAGGGACAGGCAAGATGACCCTTTGACATCAGGAAACACCTTTGGGTGCCTCTCACAGGCCCCAGTGTCAAATTCATTCAATCATTCCCTGTTAGCATTGGAAAAATTCTTTCATAGATCAAATACAAGACTTAATGCCTGTTGTTAAAAAACCACACTGCTCTGGATGACATAACAGCTTCATTAGATGAAACAAAAAAATCAGGAGAGACCATAAAACAAGTATTTTGGCAAACTTCTATAAATGATCAAAAACCAAAGCTAAAAATACAAATAAATGGCATTGTAATTGAAGGTATACTAGACATAGGCACAGATGTAACAATAATTTCACCACAATCTTAACATTCAGATTGACCTCTACAGGAGGTAAATATTTAGCTTCTAAGGATTGGAACTTTTTCTTAGATAAAACAAAGTACAAGTAGATGAAGTGTAGAGGGCCAGAAGGACAGGTAGGGAAATTAAAGCTATATGTGGCAAACATAGCAATGAACTTATGGGTACATTTGTTACAGCAATGGAAAACCAAGATTAACAACTCTCTAGTCTCAGAAAAAAACTATAAACTAAATAAGGACTTAAATAGTGCAAGAAAATTATCCGCTGAGGCTGATAGAGAATTGGCTTTGGTAGAAAAGAAATTACAGGATGCACATGTGGATCATTTGATCCTGAGCTTGATTGTACTCTGGTTGTTTTACCTTCTACACATTCTCCTACATGAATTCTTATGCATTTAGAAGATAATATTTTAGAATGGATATTTTTGGTACACAAACAGAATAAAAAATTAAAGACCTATGTAGAAAATGTTTCTGAATGGATTATAAAAGGAAAATTAAGACTTTATCAATTATCAGGAATAGACCCAACAGAAATTGTGGTACCTTTTACTAATGCTGAAGTTGCCTCATTATGGACAGAATGAGCATTGGCAAGAAGCTTGCAGTCATTTTTTAGGAGAGATTAGCAACAAATATCCCCAAAGCAAGAGACTTCAGTTTGTAAAAAGAACTAATTGGACTCTTCCTTACATTGTACAGGAAACACAAATTTCTGGAGCCCCTACATTCTATACTGTTGCAAACAAATCAGGAAATGCAGGTTATAAGTCAGGAGATTTAAGTAAAGTGGCTCAAAGCCCTATGATTCTGTTCAAAAGTCAGAATTATATGCTATTCTCGTGGTATTAGATTTTCCCTAACCTCTTAATATAGTTACTGGCTCTCAATATGCAGAAAGAGTTATTTTACAAATTGAAACTGCTGAACTTATTCCAGGTGATTCAGAATTAACTTTGTTATTTATTCAATTACAAGAAATTATCAGAAATATAAATCATCCCTTGTATATAACACATATCAGATCCCGTATGGTCTAGCACGCCCGCTAGAACAAGGTAATGACAAAATTGATCAGCTATTGGTAGGAAACATGCTAGAAGCCTCAGAGTTTCATAGAAACACCATGTTAATAGCAAAGATTTGAAGAAAGGTTTTTCTTACACTTGTCAACAAGACAAGGAAATTATAAGGAAATGCCCTACTTGTTCTTTTTTTATAACCAAATTCTATTACCTGCAGGAAGCAACCCAAAAGGTATTCAAAGACATTAAATTTGGTAAATGGATATGTTTTATTTTGCAGTTTGGAAAATTAAAGTATGTGCACCATACCATAGATATATATTCAGGATTTCAATGGGAAACTGCTTTGAATTCTGAAAAGGCTGATTCTGTAATCACACATTTATTAGAACTTATGGCCATTATGTTAATGTCTGTACAAATTAAGACTGACAATGCTCCAGCATATGTCTCTAGTAAAATGAAATAATTCTTTTGCATATGACAACATAAAACATATTACAGGTATACCACACAATTCTACAGGACAAGCAGTTATAGAAAAAAATCTAATCATACTTTAAAAAGATATGCTTAATAAGCAGAAAGGGGTAATAAAGACCTCCAGAGCTCTTAACCTCTGAGCCATCTCTCCAGCCCCGCAGCTTGGTACTGGCATAAAAACCGACATGTGGACCAATGGAATCAAATTGAAGACCCTGATATTAATCCGCACACCTATGAACATATAACTTTTGACAAAGAAGCCAAAAGTGTACAATGGAAAAAAGAAAGCATCTTCAACAAATGGTGCTGGCATAACTGGATATCAACATGTAGAAGGCTACAAATAGACCCATATCTATCACTGTGCACAAAACTTAAGTCCAAGTGGATCAAAGACCTCAACATAAATCCAGCTACTCTGAACCTGCTAGAAGAGAAAGTAGGAAGTAGTCTTGAACGCATTGGCATAGGAGATCACTTCCTAAATATAACACCAGTAGCACAGACACTGAGAGAAACAATCAATCAATGGGACCTCTTGAAACTGAGAAGCTTTTGTAGAGCAAAGGATACGGTCAACAAGGCAAAGTGACAGCCTACAGAATGGGAAAAGGTCTTCACCAACCCCACATCTGACAGAGGACTGATATCCAGAATATATAAGGAACTCAAGAAATTAGACATCAAAATGCCCAACGGTCCAATTAAGAAGTGGGCGATAGAACTAAACAGAGAATTCTCAACAGAGGAAACTCAAATGGCTGAAAGACATTTAAGGAATTGCTCAACATCTCTAATCATCAGGGAAATGCAAATCAAAACAACTCTCAGATACCACCTTACGCCTGTCAGAATGGCTAAGATCAAAAACACTGAAGACACCTTATGCTGGAGAGGATGTAGAGCTAGGGGAACTCTCCTCCACTGCTGGTGGGAATGCAAGCTTGTACAGCCACTTTGGAAATCAATATGGTGCTTTCTTAGAAAATTGGGAATCAATCTCCCCCAAGACCCAGCTATACCACTCTTGGGCATATACCCAAGGAATGCTCAATCATACCACAAGGGCACTTGCTCAGCTATGTTCATATCAGCATTGTTTGTAATAGCCAGAACCTGGAAACAACCTAGATGCCCTTCAACTGAAGAATGGATAAATAAAATGTGGTACATATATACAATGGAGTACTACTCAGCAGAGAAAAACAATCACATCATGAGGTTTGCACGCAAATGGATGGATCTAGAAAAAATCATCCTGAGTGAGGTAACCCAGACTCAGAAAGACAAACATGGTATGTACTCACTCATAGGAGGATACTAGATGTGGAGCAAGGATGACTGGACTGCTACTCACATCACCAGGGAGGCTACCTGGAAAACAGGACCCCAAGAAAGACACGGAGATTGCCCAATGATGGAGAAATGGATGAGATCTTCATGAACAGCCTGGACATAAGTGGGGGAAATGAAGGGCAAGGGTCGAGGGAAAGAGAGCTTGGGGGAGCTGGAGACCCCAGCTGGATCAAGAACAGAGAGGGAGAACAAGGAATAGGAGACCATGATAAATGAAGACCACATGAGAAGAGGAAGAAGCAAAGTGCAAGAGAGGCCCACAGAAATCCATAAAGATAACCCAACAATAGACTGCTGGCAATGGTCGAGGGACAGCCCTAACTGACCCACTCTGCTGATGGGATGACCAAACACCCTAATTGTCGTGCTAGAAACCCAACCAATGACTGAGGGATGTGGAAGCAGAGATCCACGGCTAGGCCCGGGTGGAGCTCCGGGAGTCCAATTAGCAAGAAAGAGGAGGGTCTATACGAGCGAGAATTGTTGAGACCAAGGTTGGATAAAGCACAGGGACAAATAGCCAAATGAATGGAAACACATGAACTTTGAACCAATGGCTGAGGGGCCCCGAACTGAATCAGGCCCTCTGAATGGGTGAGACAGTTGATTGGCTTGATCTGCTTGGGAGGCATCCAGGCAGTAGGACTGAGTCCTGTGCTCATTGCATGAGCTGGCTGTTTGAAACCTGGGGCTTATGCAGGGTCGCTTGGCTCAGCCTGGGAGGAGGGGAATGGCCCTACCTGGACTGAGTCTACAAGGTTGATCTCAGTCCTTGGGGGAGGCTTTGCCCTGGAGGAGGTGGGAATGGGAGGTGGGCTGTAGGGAAAGGGAGGAGGGTGGGAGGGGGGAGAACAAGGAAATCCGTGGCTGATATGTAGAACTGAATGGTATTGTAAAATAAAATAAAATTTAAAAAAAAAACAAAACATGTTACCAAAAAAAAAGACCTCCAGAGATAGATTACACAATGCTTTGTTAACTTTAAAGTTTTAAAATGCTAATGAAAAAGTAGTAACAGCTTTGGAGAGACATTTGGGTAGTAGAAAAAAACTGCTGAATTAAATGAGCCTGTATACTTTAAGGATGCATTAACCTAAGAGTGGAAACCAGGATATGTGTTACATTGGGGAAGAGGTTTTGCTTTTGTTTACACAAGAGAACAAAAGCTATGGATACCATAAAATTGATAAAAATTAGATTCAAACAGGACAGACCTCTTGATTAGGAAAGGTGATAGTTCATTAAACAGTGTGGCCCTTCAATCTAAACTAACATAATACTAACAGATAATTTTCATTTGATCAGATATAACCTGCCAAAAAGGAAAATCCCCCAAAGTTTGGGTTTTGTTTTTTTTTTTTCATGAGAATAAAATCACCCAACTAAGAAATCTAAAGATCACTGATAAATGAGACATCTAAAGAAGAAGGGAGTATCATCCAGAGAAAATGTCCCAAGAAAAGGAATAAATTGGTTTAATTGTATACACACTTCTAATATGATAAAATCTCATAAATCTTCCCTGATGTTTTTATCTGATGTTCTTTACAGACATATAAGGAAAATGGTCTTCTGTAGTCCTAATTCAATTAAAAATTAAAGCTGACTTTTGAGTTGAAGTGTGGCTCTCTCCTTCTCTAAACCCAAGCATTCTTGTTGAAGAAAAAATCCAAAATCTCTGTCTCATATCATGAGAGCCACCTAGTATGGGACAGAAGTAAACCAAAATTGAGGGACTTTTCTATTGCCACTAATCTCATAATCCTTTGGTTTTATTTTGACTCTTTAAAACTTTTCTTAATGTATAAATATTATCTCAAAATTTATGATACATATTCACACTTTCTGTTGTGATATTAATGGTCATATAGAGTAATAACCACTTCTAGAGATAGGCTTCATCTAGTTTACTGTACATGATTTTTGGGCTGAGTCTGAAGCAGATAACTGGGAACTAAATTTGTGTACCCTGGATATACTTAATAGATTGTGGCCCTTTAACCTCTCTGAGTTCTGCTGCATATGACATTTAAAATGTTTAAGTTTTCTTCAGGGAACCATGATCATTCCTAACACCAATCTTTGAAGTCTCCAACAGGATGATGGGGCCACCTGGATTATGGTAATGCAACTAAACTGAAAAAAAAAAAACCCAAAGATCAGCTTTGGACTACAAACTTCTCAGGACAATTTCAAGGTGGTTAGCTAAGATGTTCCAGGCTCATAGACTACCTTAGCTAGGACTTCAGGTAAGTCCTGCACTTTCCCATCACACCAAGAGTGGACAACAGCTAGCTCTTCCAGGACTTGACAATTATCTCAATTTTCTCAGGGTCCCAAAAAAGGTGCTGTTGTCCCCAGACAACAGGAAGTAATTTTAAGAACATGGTGCCCAAATTCCCAAAAGATGTGTGTGTGTGGCGGGGGGGGGGAGTTCTGGTTGTTTAGTGGATATTTATCATTGTTTAGGGGGTTTGGTTATAAGTTGTTGTTGTTCATGGTCAGGGAGGAAACCAAGCAAAGGAAATTATATTCAGGGATCTTGTTTTGAAAAGAAAAAAGGGATATAGAAATGCTGTGGGTGTCGTCCTGTATGCTGTGAATGTGTGTCCCTCTAATTGGTTGATAAATAAAATGCTGTTTGGCCAGTAGCCAGACAGGAAGTATAGACAGGACAAGCAGACAAGAAGAATTCTGGGAAGAGGAAGGCTGACTCAGGAGTTGCCAGCCAGACACAGAGGAATCAAGATGACAAGGCAGAACTGAGAAAAGGTACCAATCCACATGGCTAAATATAGATAAGAATTATGGGTTAAATTAAGTGTAAGAGCTAGTCAGTAATAAGCCTGAGCTAATGGCCAAACAGTTAAAATTAATATAAGCCTCTGTATGTTTATTTGGGTCTGAGTGACTGTGGAACTGGGAAGGACACAGGAAAGCTTCCAACTACATAGAAATGACAGGATAAAAGGGTAGATTATGGTATCCACTTTCAAACTAAAAGAGCAACTACTCATCTCTAATATTTTACGTTGATATGGGTTTTTGTATACTGATACAAATTTAAGCTTATTTTGTTATACTGTATATGTTTCTATTCTTGTTTAAGATATTGTACCTTTGCAGATCATTTGAAAATTTAATGTAAAGTTCTAGTCCTTGAAAACTATTTAGAATAATAAAGAAATACAGGTTAGTAATTTTGTCTTCTATAACAATCAAACTTATAGTCATGTTAGATAAGTTTTCAAGGTCAAACAGAGATATATTTCAAATAGATAGATGATCTTTAAACACTTCAGAGACCTACAGAATATTTAAGATGTTTCAATAACATAAGGCTTTTCATGACAGTGAGACATGTCTCTTCCTGGCAGGACCAATTTACTTCAAAAGAAGAAGATGATGGGCATTGAAGAACCTCCATATGGAATTTGTTTCATTGTGGCAAAGTTTTCCACTGGGCAAGAAACTGCCCTTGCAGTGTGCTGACTAAATTGGACAAGCAGGACACAAAAGAAGGTGACTGTTGACTGTTTGCCAAAACAAGGTAGGACAGTCCTTCAAAAATTCCTGCTTCACAAAAATTCTGTCAAATATTCATAGACCTGTAAACCAAAGGTGGATAACCCAATGGTGCATAGGAACTTTGGGGTGGGGTGTCCAGGCAGCCAGGTGTGAGTATTGTTTCTATACTTTTGGAAGTTGCTTGCTCTGCACTTCCTATTTACTCAGGTGATATTATTTCCTTCTTGGGTCTCTGACGGAGTTGAAGATTAGATAGTCAGTTACAGTTTTCCTTCATTATGACCAAAAGTGCTGTGAAGAAAAGGTCAGGTGGTACAGGAAGAGTGCCAAGGGCCTTGGAGGGTGTTTCAGCACCACTCACAGGGGGCAGTCTGGCATCTGGGAACCACATTCTCAAAGATGTGCCTGCACCTCATCTACTCTGCCTGCTCTGCCAGGGGAGGCTGAGGTGCAAGGAGGTCTTGGTGGAGGATGGCTGCAATGAGGTCTCTTACTTGAAGAAAAATATGGCTGTCAGTTTCTCCATTGATCCTAGGGTCTGGGCAGTGAGAGCTAAGACAGGTAAAGAAGTGCTAAACTTTTTGTTGCCTAGAACAGCTTACAGGCCCAGGATGAAGAGTGAGAGAAGGATTGGAGTAAAAGGAGGAGACAGTTTGTAGTAAAGCAGATCTGGAGCTCCCTGGGAATTCAATTGCCTCCATTTTCCTACAATGTCATGATTCTGTTGTGTTATGAATTGGATTTTCTTTGCCCCTGTGGCTGGTTCTGTATCTGGAATTACAGTCCTTAAAGTATACACTGAGGAGCGGTATAGCAACATAAATTGAGAGTCTGTTGACCCCAGCCAAGAGCTATCATCAAGAAAACAAGCAGCAACAAATGCTGGTAAGGAGGCGGGAAAGCAGAGCCTTCATATGCTATGGGATGTTCTGTATGCTAAATGTGTTGCTCTGATTGGTTAATAAATAAAACACTGATTGGTCAGCAGCCAGACAGGAAGTATAGGCGGGACAAGGAGGGAAGAGAATTCTGGGAAGTGGAAGGCTGAGGCAGAGAGACGCTGCCAGCCACTGCCATGGCAAGGGAGATGTAAGGTACCGGTAAGCCACAAGCCACGTGGCAAAGTACTAATAGAAATGGGTTAATTTAAGATAGAAGAAGTAGATAACAAGAAGCCTGCCACAGCCATACAGTTTGTAAGCAGTATAAGTCTGTGTGTGTTTACTTGGTTGGGTCTAAGCGGCTGCGGGACTGGCGGGTGAGAGAGATTTGTCCTGACCGTGGGCCAGGCAGGAAAACTCTAGCTACATTCATACACTGTTGGTGGAAATATTACCTGCTTCAACCACTGTGGGAATTACTATGGAATTCAGAGACTCCACAAAAAGCTAAAGTAGAATTACTACATGGCCCAGTTCCAGCACTTCTGGGTATATCCTTAGAGGACTCTAATGCAGCATACCTCAGGTACCTGCATGTCCATGTTTATTGCTGCAGTACCCACAAAGGTCAAATATGGAACTAATGTGGTTTGTCCATCAACAGATGAGCAAAGGGAGAAACTGTGTCTATTGTGTGTATAGGTGCAGCAATACAATATACAGCATATATATTACTATACATATATACAGATATATGCACAGTAGAATTGTATTCACCTGTAAAGAAGAAAAAATTATATCATTCACAGGAAAATGGTTGGAACTAGAAGTTATTATATTAAGTGAAATAAGCCAGACCCAGAAAGATAGATATGTGGAATGTAGGTATATAATATATATATATATATATATATATACATATTATATACCACACATGTGTGCATGTGTGAACATGAAAGCTGAAAGGAGGCTATAGGAGGAGAGGTACAAAGAAAGGTAAAGGGGGAACAAGAAAGGATAATGGAATATATACGTGTGTGTGTGTGTGTGTGTGTGTGTGTATGTGTATGCCATGAAAATAGAAGGGACTAATTGAGAGGAGGAGGGACCAGCAAGGGCAGGAGAGGAGAGAGAAGTGCAGTAATGGTAGTGACACATACATACATATGTATTTTATGCAACTATATGCATGTATATGTATATATACATGTATGTGTATATATGTGTATATATGTATATATATATATGAAACTGTAACAGTGAAACCAATTTTATATGATAGAACAAATTTAATAGATGCTCTGTTTGATCTCCACTAGACACCATATGGGGACTACACTCTTCCCCATGACTCTTGGCCGCTGCTGGTGACTTTTATGGCAGGACTGGAACAGCTTCCCAACCCATCATGGTGTTTCCATTTCCTGAAGTCCCACCAATGTTTCACAGATCTTTTGCAAATCATCACTTAACCACAACATTCTTTTTTTATTGTGGTAAAATGTCTTTCAAGTTAGATCAGCCTGCAACGGCTGTAAGTGTGTGGTTTAGTCAGTGGATATGTTTATGATGATATGCAGCTGTCAATCTTCAGAGCTTCATTATTGCCCCACACTGAAACTCTGTCCCCATTGGACACTGACTCTCCTTCCTTATCTACCCTCTTCCCTGAGGAGGCTCCCTTCCTACTCTCTCTGAATTTTTATACTTAGGAGCCTTTTATAAGTGGAATTATATGGTGATGGTCTGTGCCTGGTTTATTTCACTTATCATAATGTCCTCAGAGTTCATCTATGTTGTAGCAGTATGTTAGAAATTGTCCTTCTGCTCAACCCCAGTGGACTTCCACCACTCAGGAGCAGACCACATCAGCCAGAACCAGTGATGACCTGCTTGCCAGGGGAGCCAAACCCTTCCCTAGATTCTGTCCCCTGGGTCCCTTCCTGAGGCCCATGTAGTCCCAGCTTGTGGCCCCAGTACTGGGACCTGGCCCTAACCCCAGCAGACTTCTACCACTCAGGAGCATGGCTACACTAGACAGAACTGATATAAGCCTCATCAGTCAGAACAGGAGCAAGCCACACTAGCTTGAACAGACTTCAGCTGCTCAGATGCAGATCATACCAATCAGAAGAACAGAGACCCCCTGCTGCTCCAAAGGCCAAAGGCCAAGCTAACTACCAGAAAGCCAACTCCCAACTTGGACAGAGGATATTCATCAGCTGCCAGAAATCCAGGCCACAAAGACTAGAAAATCAAAGAGGCTAATAGAATGGATATGAAATGGGATCCATCCTTCTGCTGCATCCAAGAAACACACCTCAACATCAAAGATAGACATTACCTCAGAGTAAATGGTTAGAAAAATATTTTCCAATCAAAGGGGACTAAGAAATAAGCTGGTGTAGCTATCCTAATATCTAACAAAATATATTTCAAACTAAAATTAATCAAAAGAGATAGTGAAGGACATTTCATATTCATTACAGGAAAAATCCATCAAGATGAAGTCTCAATTCTGAACATTTATGCCCAAATACAAGGGTACTACATTTGTAAAGAAACATTACTAAAGCTTAAATCACACATTGAACCACACACACTAATAGTGAAAGACTTCAGCACCCCCTCTCACCAATGAACAGCTCATCCAGAAACTAAACAGAGAAATAATAGAACCAACAGATGTTATGACTCAAATGGATATCTATAGAACATTTCACCCAAACAAAAAAGAATATACCCTTTTCTTGTTGCCTTATAGAACCTTCTCCAAAATTGACCATATACTTGGCAACAAAGCAAATCTCAACAGATACAAGAAAACTGAAATAGCACCTGTATCCTGTCAGACCACCATGGATTAAGCTCTAGAAAAAAAAAGAAGCAGACACACCTAAGAGGAGTAGATGCAGGAAATAAACTCAGGGCTGAAATCAATAAAATAGACACAAAGAAAACAATACAAAAAAATCAATGAAACAAAGAGTTGGTTCTTTGAGAAAATCAACATGATATACAAACCCTTATCCAAATTTACTAAAAGGCAGAGAGAGAGAGAGAGAGAGAGAGAGAGAGAGAGAGAGAGAGAGA
>CABHPH010137220.1:0-53455 GCA_902168325.1 Peromyscus nudipes
TGTCCCAGCATAGGCCTCAGGCTCCAAAAAGCCAGCCCATGCACCAAGTACAGGTCCCAGCTCCACTGCCTGGGGGCCTCCCAAACAGTTCAAGCTAATCAACTGTCTCACTACCTGGAGGGCCTGGTCCAGTACCATGGGAGCTCCTCAGCCATTGGTTCACAGTTCACACCATATAAACAAACTGAAAGAAAAAAAACACATGATCATTTCACTAGATGCTGAAAAGGCCTTTGACAAAATCCAACACCCCTTCATGATAAAGGTCTTGGAGAGATCAGGAATACAGGGAACATACCTAAACATAATAAAGGCAATTTACAGCAAGCCAACAGCCAGCATCAAGGTAAATGGAGAGAAACTCAAAGCGATTCCACTAAAATCAGGAACAAGACAAGGCTGTCCGCTCCGCCTACTGCCCATACTTAGCCATTTTCTCTTGTAGTGGCCAGGTAATGCTAAGTGTGGAGGTGCCTTCTGTGGCCACTCACTGTCTCCTGGTCCAGCTTCAGACTCCTGTCCACACCCCTGCATCAGCCTCCACAGGCTGTGCTGCTCTGGTCCTCTCCTCTATCTGTCCTCCACTCTGGTCCAACCTCTGTTCCTGTTCCCACAGTCTGAACCCTTTCTCTGAATCTAGGGGCACCAGTGCATGATGGGAACGCTTCTCCGGCTGTGTGAGAAGACTGACTTTGGGAGAGAGATTCTTACTCAGGTGTATTTCTGTTGTCCTTAGTTCTTTCTCTCACAGGAGTAGGATCTATAATTATTTTCTTCTAACAATTTTCATCTGACTTTAAACAGACGTGGCTCTTAGTCCGTCATCTTTTTTTTTCTTTTTAAAATGTATTTATTTATTTTACATCCCAGTCAGTTTCCCCTCCCTCCCCTCCTCCCCCCCCCACACACATACACTCCTCTTTAGTTTCTGTTTAGGGGAGGACAGATCTCCCCCATGAGACCCCCCATATCAACATAATATGACATATCAAGTTGCAGGAAGGGTAAGCACTTCCCCATATATTAAGGCTGGGCAAGGCGATTCAGTATGAGGAATAGGGTCCCAAAAGCCAGTAAAAGAGCCGGAGACAGCCTCTGTTCCCACGGTTAGGAGTCCCACAGAGGACCAAGCTACACAACTGTAGCATATACGCAGCATGCCTAGGTCAGTCCCATGCCCGCACCCTGGTTTTCGGTTCAGTCTCCAGGCACCCCCATCATCCTATCTAGAAGTCTTTTATACTTCTTTCTGTTACAAAAATTATATAACTTTATCATGAGAACTTTGAAAATATAGAAAAGCTAAAGCTTAAAAACTATATATGTCCTCCAGATATAACCAATATTTGTTTTCTTTTCATTTCCTCTCAGATCTTAGGTTCTAAAAATTTTATTTAGGTGTGGTCATACAGAATGTTAAAATTACAAATTCAAACACATTTTTAAATTTATGAATTTTATGCCATAAAATAAAGCATGCTACTAATATTACATTGTGATACATTTTAACCAAGGGATATTATACATATATGGTCAGCTTTGCAATCGCTGTGTTCTTACACATGCCTGAAGTGCTCGATGTTGTCCTAGAAGTCGATGCAGAATCACCAACCAACACCTTCTATATCCTTTCTCCAGGGCCAAGTTCCCTTCCATTCTCAGAGACAATGACCACTGAATGTATCATTTACTTGAGTGCATTTGCAGTTTCCCTGCTTGCTGTTTGAAACCATCAGACAAACAAGGGTTGATGTTACGTTTTTAAGCCAACAAAATTGGAATCATGATATAGGTATTCTTCACTAACTTTCACTTCCCCTTTCAATGTTGTTATTTCCCCCCCATAATGGTATATGTAGCTCACTGTCAGGTATGGTTAATAATACAGAATATGCTGTAAGCATTTGTCTTATTATTTTCCTGTTGATGGTTGTTACATACATGGTTGTCATTATTAACGATCTTGTAGTTACGTGAGATGGAGATCATAGACACGCCCACTGTTACCTTTCCTGGATGCTACCAAGCCCATCATCAAAGGAGCTATATTCTTCATACCCTCATCCGTAAAATGTGAGACTCCCTGTTCCCTACTGGTAGAGCCAAACTCCCCTCTAACAGATCTGAAAGGCATATCATGGTGGTCTTATTTTAACTATCTATGAAAATGGAGAAAAAAGTCATTTTTATTTTTATTAATTTGAGAGTCATGTTTTGCTTTTTGCATGTGTCCATTGGCATCCCCTGACTATCTGGGATTTTAAAATATCCAATGTCTTCTTCATTAAGTGATGTTTATTCAAGTGTGAAAAACTAAATTTCCAGGAAAAAGACTGACCTCATGTCTCACCATTTCCTGGTTAAATAATATTCACACTTAGCTGTATTTTTTTTATATATCGGTATCCATCATTGCTTTATTCAGCAAAAATGAGAGGAAGCTGTGAAGAGAATCCAAGTGACAGAATTTTCCACTGAGCTGTTTGTAACCTGTTCCACATTAAATCTCAATGACTGGAGTTAATGAAAACAGACCCACCATCACTCAACTCTTTGGCACCAACACTGGACAGAATACAGTTGTTTGCAACTATTACTTTTTATGTAGCATAAAAGAAAAACCCTAATTGAATCTTTTTTTTTCTATTTTCTGTCTACTAGAAGACACAGAGGGTCACAGAGGCAGATACTGTGAGAACAGAACCTTACCACAGGACCCTCTCGGGCTTTGATTACAATATTCAATTGATTATTGATGTAAGGAGAGAAAGTGTAACTTAATGGGCACAGTGCCTAGAATCCCTCTTTTTGTTTGTTGTGTTTTTTTCTTGGATGTTTCTAGTATATTTCACAACCTATTTAAATAACAAAAGGCTTACATTAGTGAGTAGTTTCCAAGTTTTAGAACAATAAAGATCTTTCTGTTGCTGTTACATATGAAATCTAGGAATTTTTTGTTTGTTTGTTTTTTACATCTTGGGTTACAAACTTTTCACCTCCCAAATATAGATTTTTCTCAAATTTTGGCATTTGGTAATACAGAAGGGTGAAGATCAGTCTTTACAGGCAATATTTTTTTCTTCTGCTCTGGTAAATGCGAGGTTTAGTTTTATTCTTCTAATTCAAACATTTTAAGCAGCCATGTCCAAGTACGATTCTCTGCTCTGATTGTTTTCCATCATGTGATGCATCCTCTGCTCTGGATACTTAAGATTTGGCGTGGCTCAGGGATGTTGCTCTTCACTTAGCAAATGGCTTCGGTTATCATTCCTTCCCTATTGTTCTGGCTTCCTCCTCTGAAACATGGAAAGTCATCAGGTTTCGTCTCCACCCTCCACCATACCATAACCTCTTTCCTTTGTCATTTTCATAATTTTATTCTCTTTCTCTTAGATATTTTTAAGTGTCCCCACCGGCCCAGTGCATCATGGGTTAGATTTTCTACTGTGTCTGTTCTGTTTCTTACTATTCATTTTGAATAGTCTTCAGAGGCCTGGTCCTTCTATAAATCTAGACTGATCATCTCTTGGTTTGTGAGTCCATGTATTTAATTCCTTCATTCCTTTTCTTTTTTTATTTTTTCACCAACAAGAAAAGACTCCTGTTGATTTTTACTTATACAGATATACAGTCTGCCCTCACTCCATTCCTTTGTGTATGCGGTTTGACTTCTCTATACATATCACAGCTAGAATACTATGAGCATTAACTCCTGGTAATTTAGACTTTCACCTGCAATATTCCTCCTGACTAAGAAGAAAATTCTCCCATTTTTCCACTGTATAGATCTTGAACATTTTCATAACCGAATCTCTAAAAATGGCAGGACTCTCTTCAATGTTTACTTTTGATGTTTTTTTCCAAATTAAAAATTTGCTAACCAGGGAAATTTTAATATAATATATATAACTCAATATAACATATATATTGTATATAATATCTAAATAGAAATATCCTATTTACATAACAAAGGCTCACATTAGTAAATTGTTTCCAAGTCTTAGAGTGTAAGTATACAGTAATAAATTAAAATAGGTCCTTGAATGAAGATGAGAGGTTTGGTGCTCCATCTCATATTCCCTGGCTTTACTTCAAATCCTCCTTTCAAGATGTACTTATGCTCCCTCAGATAAATTCACGAACCTTTGTTCTTTGTAAAACAATGAGACTTTAATAGTTGTTTTCAACATTATGAGGAAAATACAAGTGTGCAACTATATTCTTCCTTCTATGCCTCAGCCAGGTCTCTGTAAATATCTCTGGCATGGTTCTGAAGACCCAGTGTTTCAATCAGGTTCTTTTTGTTGCAATCAACAATTTGGAAATTGACTCAGGCTAACTGGAGCCTGAAGGTAGATTGAAAAATATTGGGGGCTCAGGAGTTGATAGGCAACCTGGAGACCAACTTCAAAAGAGACCCAGGGAAAAGTGGCCTCTTGGAAGCCTGGAATCAAGGGCTACAGGGACTTCAGGAACAAGCCACAGCAGGGACAGTTTGGCCACCTCCAGGGTGATTAAACTCCAATGGATATGCAATGTCTTCTTGTTACTTTGTCCAGGAGTCAAATTGCAGAGAGAGAGTATGAGTCCAGTTGGCCTTAGATCATTTGTCTACTCCTGTCTGCCTGGGACCTCAGAGTTCTTGATTAGTATCCCAACGTACAGCATCCCAAGAGCAAACATTAACTCTGTGAGAACCGCTCACCAACGGCTAGCAGACCCCAAGGAGCCAACATCCAAAGAATCTCAGCTGCAGGTGAGCATTAGCCTGAACCTTGGAGGTTGTCCATGTTGTCTTGCAACTCCCCTTATTCTCGTCACTGCTCTGCCTTAAACTTGTTCATCAGTTAGTGTTCTTGTTATGAAAGCTCACATCTGAGCCGGCAAGAACTTTCTAAATAAGATAAATCAGGAGTCAAAATGTGCCTGGGATCATGAACAAATTATTTAAATTTTCTGAGCCTCATTTTTGTAATGGATTCAGGAGTTTTTCGAGAATTTAGTGAGAATGCAATTCTCTTAAACACTCCATAAGTGATAGATTACTCATCATGATAGCTATGGAAATGTGTATTGGTAGTAATATGATAGTTCATATTAACCTGTTATTCTCCACCTTCACTCCAAGTATCATCTCTAAATTATTCTCTCATACCACCAACCTTAGGCAAAGAGGGGAGATAATCTTCCAATCTTTCCCCAGACTTTATTTCACTTGAGTAACAAGCCAGTCAGGTCCTACCCAGTCAGTCTAGAGAAGGGGCATTGTCTATCCTTAAGGGAACTTAAGGAAAATGAGCAACTGAATCAAACCAAAGCAGCTATGAGCATAGCACAGGCTGACACACTTGATAGTGTGTGTAGGTTAGACATACTAACTAAACAAACAAACAAAACAAAACCCAAAACCATGTGTGCCTGTGCAGTACACTGTGATGCCCCATCTAGCAAATTGGAGCCTGTGGGGAACATTTTCAGTCAATCCACTACACTTGATAAAATCAAAGAAGATTGCAGCAACTCCACTCTTTGAGAAACACAGGCCAAGTTATTGTTATTCCATGTGCACTGTTACCTTATATAGTACAGGCAGAATACAGGCTGTATTACTGAATCAAAGAGGTCCTGAACCACATGACCTTCTCTCAGCTGCCAATCAAAGGCAAGGCAGCTTTGCATTAAGATATTATCATGACCCGCCTCAGTTTTCTGCTACACCACTGCCTTTTCATCTCTCAAGATGGAGCCCTGTACATCCTATTAAATTCTAAATTGCTACCACATTTCCAGTCCATCACAAAGAAAAGAAGAATAATAAAGCTTGAAGACCAAGCTACCTTCTTTTCTCTCCCTCTATTATTTTATTCATATTTTACTGAAGTGCCTGTTATGACAATAAGTTGGGTCCATTGAGTTTTCAATCTGAAGTTTTACCATATTGGTAACCACCCATGTCATGGATAAGTGGATGAAGAAGTCATTCCCTTTGTGCAGTGAATGCAGACTGATTTCTTATTCTATACTGATCTTGTGAGGGCTGGGTCATGTTTGAAACAGGGCATCCATGCACCGAGCTGGATCCACAGAGGAAAGAAAGGGATTCTGTGGTCCAGGCAGCTGTTCTCAACCCCTGAGGTCCTCAAAATAGAATTAGATGCCTCCTGTTTGTCCACCAAAACCTGATGCTCAGGGTTTTTTTCCTGCATAGTAGGACATTAAATCATTGAAATAAGTCCTCCCTGTCATAATCTAAATATGCTTTGGGGAAAGGTGCCTACTTCCATTGCCATGGAGAGGTAATAAAATTTACCCTGCCTGGCCCACTTGTGTGGATGTGAATAACAGCTAGTGGTTTTTTGTTTGTTTGTTTGTTTGTTTGTTTGTTTGTACTGAATATTCACAACATCCACACATTAGTTAACACACACCACATTGCACCAGCCCTATTCTAGGCCCCTTGCACATACGAGTTGTTCTACTGTAACATTTGTCAAATGGAACTTATAACATTCACTTTGTTGGTGAAACAGCAGAGGCTTAGGGAAGTTGTATGTACGTCCCGGCTCTCAGCAACAGTGGGCAACCAAAGTAGACTTTACCTGACTGTGGTTGTCACTATCACTCTTCTATTCCGCCCCCAGCATTGCTCATATGGTGATGGCTTTCTAAACTTGAATACTATATCAGTATGTCTCGCCATTTTTATAGACACTATTACTTTGTCTGATAGAAAGCAATGCCTTCTTTTCAACGTGTGCAACACACAGAGGCTGTCATGGCTCGTGCCAACTTGCAGGTGACCTGACTTAAACCCAGAAGCTTGAATTCTAAGCAATCCTATGCTAGAATTAAATGTCTCATTTCTATACCATTTATCAGATGGGGAAACTGAGGCACAATGATACAAACTAGTTACTGGCACCAAAGGAGACTCTGGTTTAAATTGTGGGTCTCCTTGCTCAGGGGAGGGAACACATGTGTTTGGAGAGAGTGTGAACTCTAGATTGCAAACTCAGGATTCAAATTGTGACTCTCTCATGGTGATATTAACTAGGGTTGGGTTTCTTCATTTCTCCAAGACTTTTTCTCCATTTGCAAAATGAAATGGATATTACCTGCCTTGCAGTAAGAGCAACGACCACTGTAGATGAACTGTGGAAGCATCTGGTAGGTGCCTGGCACAAAGAAGGTATTCACAGAATGGTAGCTAGTTCCTGAAGCACACATCATCATTTGTCCCTTTCTTGATGTCCCATATACTTTTCTCACTGTCAAAAACTAGAGCTGTTCATGTATGAAGCAGAGTTCATTCTGAAGGCTTTTATTTTTTAATTTAAAGGAAGAAAAAGTTAAAAAGTGCTGAGCAAATATTTCTACTATTCAATCATTAAATATTAATCAATGTCAATGCATTTGAAGGAGCTTTTAGCTGTGACAGGTGAGCTGAATTAGAAGTTCTGATTTAACAAAGCCTCCCGGCCACTTGGGCAAAATGTCAAGGCACCAGTACAAGGGAGAATTATTAACTGATAAACAGCCTTCTAAGAAAGATTAGCAACTAGAACATTGAGAACCAAGCAAGGCTCCTCTTTTTTTCTCTAGAATTAGTTTTCCTCTTTGGGATGTTGTAGCCCTTATTGAAGCAAGCTTGATTCTGTAACTGGTGAGTGGGGACGCCTGTAACCACTTTGTTTAGACTGGCCTGTGAAATGATTAGGTTGTTGGAATGATGAATCAAGAGTGCAGCAGGATTTTTCACAGTCTCTGTGAACAATGCCCCATATTGTGCTTACTCTGACAAGCTATATTTTTATATTTGACATGTGAGAGGAACATGGAAAATAACACACTGACAGTGCCTTAGACACAAGTCATGCATCTTCCTAACATAGATTGATGAGTGTGAAAGAATATATTTAGTGAGTCCTTCTTAAGCTTGCCGAGGAAAATATATAGATCCACTACCAATGGATTGACTTATGCCTCATACAAACATTATTTACAAGCAAGGGACAGAAAAAGACAGCATCCATCCACTTCTGGGCTAGTAAATAGATTAGAAAGATTAGCAGAAACCAATGTAGATCATGTACAGAAGTCACTGAGGGCTCATGGTTTGCATCTACCTGTTCCAAGAAATAAGGCACTTGGAATTTCTCCATTGAGATATGTTGGTCTTTTTCCATTTCAAATTAAAGGTAAAAAAAAAAAGCTGCTATGAACTCAAAACTGGAAATACAGCTGTTCAGAGAAGAGTCTGAGTGAAAACTGACCTGATGGAACAGCTATGGCTCCTTATGTAGCTGTGTCTAGAAGAAGCAGCACACAGTACTATAGATGCCCTCTACTGGGAGTCATCAGCATGAAATGAAGGGCTAGAAGATGATTCAGTCAGTAATGTGTTTGCCATGCAAGCACAAAGACCTGAATTCAGATCCCCAGTACCCATGTGGAAAGCCAGATGCAGTGGTGTATGTACCCATAGCCCCAACGTTGAGGAGGTTCAGACAGGAGGATCCCTGATGGCTTCTGACCTGCAAGTCTATTTGAATTGATGAGCTCTGGGTTCAATGAGAGATACTGCCACTAAGAACAAGATGGGTTGTATCTAGGAAGACACTTGACATTGACCTTTTGCTTCCACATATGCACATACATGTGTGCATGCACACATGTGCATATATATGTGTGAAAACAGACAACACACACACACACACACACACACACACACACACACACACTAACATTAGATGACAGAGATGGGAAGGATCTCTCTTCAATGAACTCTGCACTTTGCTAGAGAATTTCCCAGAGAGCAGGACTCATTTCTATTGTGCCTTGAAGTGCTGCTGGTGGTAGCTCCAGAGTCATCCTTTTCCAAAAGTGCCCCATTGGAGGGAGCTGTCTCACCAAACAGCATGCTTTCTCCATGGAGCATCTATGTACCCTGATGGTCAATGAAGAAGTACAAAGCAGTATCCAGGGGTTGATGAAAGACCTTCCTTGGGACATCATCACATCCCAACTTCTCACTAACCTCAGTCTTGCTTCCAGCCATCTCATGACATCCCACAAACACTCTCTGAAAAAAAATATTTTGAATGATAATCTTCATCTCATAATTTACATCAGTGACATAAAAACAGCTCCCTTCTATCTCCAACTAACAGGATGCCTCATATAGCTTAAATTTCCACTCATATAAAAATTCTATAAAGCGTTCAGAAATACATATGTATAATCTCCCATCCAAAACATTTGAAAACCAAATCACTATCAATTTACTTTTAAGACAGAAAATAAACAGAGAAAATGAAAGGCATTACATGAAAGACTCTACCAATGTGCTCGAGTGAAAATTGACTTTTCATTGATTTATTGCTTGTTTCTTTGTTTTTGATTATGTACCTAAGTTGATATGAAGATATAAAGGAGAAAAATCCAACAACCCTCAAAACAGAATGGTTATAAGACAATTTACCTCAGCTGTGAACCCCACAAACTACAACATCAATCTGCAAGGGAGAAGTGCCCACTTGTGTAACAGAGGCACAAGTGTCTTAGAGCTAACCAGCCATTCCACTTTGATTGAAGGTTTTCTTCATAGAAGAAAAGCCATACCTGGAACGGTAAGTCTAGTAAGAAACCAATGGCCATGGAAGCCAAAAGCCCTAGTAGGATACTTACTACTGTTGTTTAGATAAGTTGACAGGGTCAAACTATCTTCTAAATATTTACGTTTGTACCCATAGACAAATGCTACTCTGATCCTTAATCAGAGAAGCTTCTCTTTACAGGGAACAGGGGTGAATGCAGACTCATAGCTGTTCAAGGTGCTGAGACTAGGTGATGCTTGAATGCTCAGCCTTGAACAAGACAGTTATACCACCACAAAACAGCACAGGAAAAGGGTGGAAAGAATATTAGAGCTGAAAGACAAGGAGAAAGACTTCAAACACCACATTCTAGTCATGACACAGCCATTGCAACCAGGAACTCACAGCAGCCGCTGTTGTCTGCACCAGCATACACATGAATGGGCTTATCACCAGTCAATCATGGATGGTGAAGAGACATATGGGGTCTTGTTCCTCCCTGATTAATTAGTGGCTACTGATAGATTTTGAGAGGGTGAGCCACTGTCTTCAGTCGTATACCCACTGGTGAGCTCCCCAGCATCCAATGGATAGTTTCAATCCATGTCCACATAGAATGCTCTAGCTAAAATCACTGGATCTCAAAACCAACCTAAAAGGCAGGCATGTGGGAAAGAGACTTGTATGGAAGAGGAGAGCGGTAGGACTTGCAGCGGTGGATGAGTGTAGTCAGAATGAATTATATACATATATGACATTGTCAGAATAAATTCAATTAATATCTGTTTGGTTTTTTCAAAACAGGGTTTTCTCTGTGTAACATCTCTGGCTGTCCTGCCACCAGCTCTGTAGACCAGCCTGGCCTCCAGTTCACAGAGCTCCACCTGCCTCTACCTCCCAAGTGCTGGGATCCAAGGTGTGCACCCAGCATCATCCGGCCAATTAAAAAATTCTTAAGTAATAGTTGAAAAAGATCTTTTTCTACTATAGAAAATACAAAAATGTTAAAACTAAGTATCTGAATCCTTGGTCTTTAGGATAGCAAACCACCTTGAATTTCTGTTTCTTTTTATTTTCTTTATCTCTTTCTCTCTTCCTTCTTCCTTTTTTAAAATAAATTAATCCATTTATTGCAGGCTAGGCAAGTCTCAAACAGTAGTGCCTCTATTGGTATTTCAGTGACTTGACTGTGACAGCTGAAGTGATGTAGGTCCACCACCACCCCAGCCTCTGTTTTCATGCAGGAATCATAGTGCTAGATGCCAATGGCTCATCTCTTCATCTTGACCTTGCCACAGAAGGGGCAAGTATTCTTGGCATGTTGGCTGATTTCAATCTTCTTCACCATTTTCTGGAGGGCGGCACTGTAGTGGGTCACATAAATGGGGATGATCCTGCTTGTTGGTGCATTTAGCCACGTCACTGGAACCTAAGCCCAAACCTGGAGAGTGAATTTCTGTTTCTGACAGTGGAGCAGTCATAAATACATCAACTTGCAGATTAGTGATGATAGAGAGGGGGTGAGGAGAAGCCCAGACTGGTCCAGCATAGAGCAGCACGTTTTGAACGCTTGGTTTTAAGGACATCAACTTCCTCCCTGTTCACTTCACTTGATTCCCTCAGCTTTCGTCTTCTCTACTTCCTGCCTCTTTCTTCCCTTCTCTTTATCTTTGCTGGTTTGTTTTCTCTCCCTTGTCACTCTCACCCTCTCTTATTCCACTTGTTCTACTGACCTTTCTTATTGTCTAGCATTTCTAGGTAATGCTTCTTGAATTACATATATTGTTATTTCAGCCCCCAAACACTGCGTTAGGAAAAGGACTTTTCATTGGTGTGTGCAAATGTAATCCAAATATGGTGAGCCAGATTATTTTGTGAAAGTTAATTTGAACCAATAAAAGAGAGAGAGAGAGAAAGAGAAACCTGGAAGAAGCAGCAACTCCCTTGGCAGGGCTTGATTGAAAAGACTTGGCCCTGTGATTTCCACAGAACTTGGTTTGTTTTTTTAATACTATTAAAGTGCTTTTACGTAGTAACAGTTGGCTTCTGTTGGGGGTCATTGTGTTAGGTTTCCGCTGACGTGTTTCAAATGAAAGCCTTGGTTCTTTATTCATGGTTAGAATATTTTGTGCCATTGGGTTCAACCATGAAAACCAAAAATACTACCTTTGATGTGTTCCAGATGCAAAGAAGTGCGTTTTCAGGTGTCTTCCATACCATCCCTGGTTTCACAGTGATTTCATTTGACAGTGAATACACAGTATCAGGATTGAAATCATAGGAGTCCAGACTTGATACCAAGACTCTTCTGACTCTGTTGGTTTCTTGATTATAGAACTTTCTCTTGATAAGCCCTTAAACCTCATGCATTGCAGCTAAAGAGATGTCTCAACAGTTAAAAGCAGATACAGTTCTTCCATAAGACCTGAATTCAGTTCCAAGTATTCACTTCAGGTAGCTCACAACTTCCTGTAACTCCAGGCCCAGGGGATTTGATGTCCATTTCTGGACTCCATGGGCACTGCACTGAGGTGGGAAAATCCACATACACACCTGCATACACATAATTAAAATTAAAGATAAATCTTTAAATCCCATGCACATAAGGAGGAAATAGATGGGTCATGGATAGATGGGTGGGTAGATGGGTGGGTAGGTAGATGGATGGATGGATGGATGGATGGATGGATGGATGGATGGATGACTGGATGAATAAACCAGTCATAGATCCCAAGATGATAGGATATACCTCCTTGCTGTGGGATGGTCTGTATGTCAAACATGTTGCTTATTGGTCAATGAATAAAACACTGATTGGCCAGTGGTCAGGCAGGAAGAAGTATAGGCGGGACAAGGAGGAGAGAATTCTGGGAAGTGGAAGGCTGAGGAGACACTGCCAGCCGCCACCATGACAAACAGCATGTGAAGATGCCGGTAAGCCACAAGCCATGTGGCAAGGTATAGATTTATAGAAATGGATTAATTTAAGATATAAGGACAATTAGCAAAAAGCCTGCCACGGCCATACAGTTTGTAAGCAATATAAGTCCCTGTGTTTACTTGGTTGGGTCTGAGCGGCTGTGGGACTGGCGGGTGAGAGAGATTTGTCCTGACTGTGGGCCCGGCAGGAAAACTCTAGCTACACCTCCTTCTACTCTTGCTCCTGAAATCATAATTAGATAGGATAGCATCAATATGCAAAGTCAATCCTAAAGAAGAAGAAAATGTCTAACCGTGAGATCCCATGGACTTTCACAGGCAGTGCCAGGCTTTACCAGATTCTTAGGAATAAACATTGGCAAAGTGAATTATCACCCCATTGTGATCGAAGTTTGCTTCAATGATATCACAGGAGGAGTATTAACGGCAATTACTTTTAGTATTTTATTATAAAAAAAATTCAGATATACTAAATGTTTAAAAAATTTTACACAAGAGTATTCCTACGCCTCAACTTCAATTCTGTGATAGACATTTCATTGTCTTGTCACTTAACACTCTACCTACCCATCTCTCCATTCATCAAGCCATCTTATTTATCATGTAATTCAAGCCAAATTGCAGACATCACAATCATCTTCATCAATACTTCTTCAGTAAAAAAAATATGGCCAGAGTTCAGCATTTGTTTCAAATATTTTTCTTCAATGGAAAATTAATTGGCCACTGAATTCTGACAGTTGCAAACACCTGAGGTTGCCCCCAAATATATCCAGATATGGAACATTACTGTTGGCCCAGGGAGTTTACCAGTAGAGTTAGAGTGTTTGGTTGAATTTATTTATCTCTTTACCCTGAAATATACTGGTCTGGGTTAAATGGATGCCTTTTAAATTCTTCAGATTTCAAGAAAATAAAGACTTGCTTCCCTCTGTCTGTTTCAGTGACACCTGAACTCCAGATGCAGTGGTGATGAAGGGGTGGAGGTATATGTAGATTATCTGCAGAGCCAGGAAGCTGGCAAAAATGCTGGAGAAAATAAACAAAAATTAGAATCCTAATGTCTTACATGTGTTTTCATTACTTAAAAATATAGAGACAGATGCATAAAGCGGTCAGGGTTACAGGTATACTTTGGGTCTTAATGAATTTTTTTTCCATACTAGAGCTTCCCATCAACTTTTTAGGGACAGAGGCCAGAGGGACAACCAAGAAACCCCTCTGTAAGATGGTGCACACTGCCAAGTTGACTCCAGAGCCAACCTCAGTCTCAACCACGTGGCACATAGAAATTGAACCCTTTCCAAGTACCGGGCTCCTTAAGTAGCTGTACTGACTAATTACTTCCATCAGGATAATTGCTCCTAAGAAAAGGGTACAATTACTTCTCCCAAGTAGAATATTGACATTGTTTAATGAAGAATTAACGCATGCTGTGGTAAACTATGTGCTCAGATAGGGAATAAAGTAGTTCCCAAACAATCTGTTTCCCAGAACAAATTCTTAAGCATTTCTGGTATTTTCGTTAAGTATCCTGAATGAAGCAAATAGGCGGTGCTACAGCAGGGAAGACTTCGCCCCATCCATGGAAGCGCATGACAATCACTGGCCATCAGTCAGGCACCAATGAGTCCAACGTCACAGTCAGGTATCAGAGACATTATGTAGGATTCAACTAGTTTCCATAGACATGTACATGTCTCAAATTGGCCCTTTTCAGTCATTGCTACATACAGATATGACACTCACATTTTTCTTGTGTGAGTGGTAATGTGGATAACTTGCAATGTGGAATGGCTGGCACTGAAGCCTCTACTGTGTTGACTGGGATGAAGTATGGCCACAGAAGAATGCTTGCCCAGAATGCCACTCCATCATTTGTTCATTTGGTTCATACTGATACAGCAAGGATTTAGACAGTGCTAGCCTAATGGTTGTACTGGCTGTGTAGGAATCAAAGAGGAATTAGAAAAAGAATCCACCATCAAGAGGTAAACAACTCCAAAGGAAGAACTATCTACCGTCTATTGAAGAAATCGTCATTAGAAACTGTGCTTTATTACACTGCCCACTAGCCAAAGATTCCTTTAAGACCAAGGAAGTCTGGCCTGGAGAGATGGCTCAATAGTTAAGTGTGCAATATATACTGCTTGTGCGGAGGACTCAAGCTCAGTTCCCAGCACCTACATTGGGGCCTCACAACCGTCTGTAGCTCCAGCTCCAAGGAATCTAATGCCCTCTTCTTGCCTCCTTGAATACCCATCCTCATGTGTTCACACATGTATACACACACACACACACACACACACAGGGAGAGAGAGAGAGAGAGAGAGAGAGAGAAAGAGAGAGAGAGAGAGAGAAACATTCATATACACATAATTGAAAAAGTAAATAACAGAGGACTCATGCTCAGTGTCTGTTGTGTAGACAGCTGCTAGATCACAGCAGAATTCCTCTTTAGGAGCTGATTTGGCCTGCAGGAAGTGGCTTCACTGATGGTGACCTTCCTGAGAGCACCTGCATTCAGTGAAGCGTGGTGTCAAGGCACCAAGGATTCTTGGCTCAACTGTGATAATGCAAGGGCTGTGCAGCTCTAGGTCTTCTTACAGAAGCACCCAAAGCTTTTCATGCAGGTTCAGCTCATTTTGCCTTCTTCTCTGCCCAACCCAGTGCTTGACACTCATCACAGATGTCACTCAAAGCCATCCTCAATAAACTGCCTACATGCAAATCTCAACATCTTACAGTTTGTCTCCTAGGAAGCCAATCTGGGATGGTCCCTACCAAAAGTTGAGTTTTAGAATGTATCTCTAAAAGGGGATTTTAGGAAAGAGTGCACCAGAGTTCTAAGGTTAGAATTCCATCACTGACACTCAAGTAGAGGGCAATCTTTTAAAGTTCTGCTCAAGGAGAACAGAGCTGGAACATGTGATGGAGTATGGAAACATGACAGCCTTGTTGGTGATGTAAGAAGAGCCTCTTGACTCCCCCAGAAAACAGAAAAGACTTAATGTCACAGCCAGACCAAACATCAAGGAAGGTTGGGGTGCCAATACTAGAATGTTTGTTACAGTAACAGAAAAACCCTGATTAGAAGAGATCGGGATGTTGGGCGTTGTGGTGGAAGAAGTTTAAATATTGGAAAATCTTGAATACTTAGATACCTTTCTTTGTTTGGAACTCTGCAGCCATTCATCATCGACCTCTCTCTCATAAAGGGCAGTCTCTTTATCCTACCATAAGGGCCAGGAGGTCCTGTTTGGGGAAATCACATACAGATCATGATTCCCCTAGTCTTTCCTCTTAGCCATTAAATAAGGAGAAAGTTAACAACACAGCACAGTTGGGGAAGTTCCATGCTTGGGAATAGAGGTCAATGCTTGTAGCATGCAGTTTTATTATATAGGCACCATGTACCAGCAGGGACCAGAGAGTCCATGCTGATTATCATTCTGAAGATGTGGCATCATTAAGGGATTAAAATGTGAAGTTGGAAAAGGGTGAGTTCATCCACATGTTAGTGATCTCCTGTGAGGCAATATTCTTATCTTATGAAAGACCCCAAGAGATAATGAAAATGTGCTATAGGCATAGCTCTTATTAGCCTAGCTAAGGCAACAGCAGATACCTAAAGGAAGTGATATGTACAGAGTGTAAAGTCAGTGATCAAGAGCTCCACTAGAGTAGATGCAACCACATAAGTTCAGAAAATTCGTAAGTTACCAATAATTTACCTAGAAGACAATTCATTTGCCAAAGCAAAGGAGAGCACAGTGCGGAGAGATTCTTCTAAAGCTAGCTTTAGATGTCCTTCACAGATGTCCTTCATAGATGAGAGCAATAATGTGTTCCATTGGAGGGATGCATTCCTTGACAACAATGAGCAGGAGAGAATCCTGAGATAGCAAAAGCCAGACAGCTGCACTTAACTGGCACACCAGAGGTACTCAAGATTACCAAGATTATCGCTGTGAATAGGAAGGCCAGAATACTGGTCAAATCACCCTACAGGGAACTAAGAGCTGAGGGGTTAGAATGCGGTGTTTTTGACATCTAAGAGATGTGCAGAGGCCGAAGAGATGGTTCAATATGTAAAACGATTCCTGCGAAAGCATGAGAACAGGAGTCTAGACTTTGGGTCTGGAAAACTCATGTAAAAACCCTGACGGAGCTAGGCTCCTCAACTCTGCATTTGGTTGGTTGTGGTTCTCTGTAAAGAGAAGTTTCCTTGATGAAGGGTGAGGACTACACTTTTCTGCAGGTCGAAGGACAAATGTTTAGAGTGTAGTTGGAGATTATACAGGTTTAGTAAAGTGGTGGTTATAGGTGCCCCTTCTAGATCCTGGGTAGTTGGCTAGGTTTCCAGTACAAGGAGGCATCATTTCCCTCTAACTGAGTGGGTCTTAGGTCCAGTTAGAGAGTTGGTGGCTACGGCCAAGGCATGCTCGCCAAGACAGCACCCTTAGGGTTATGATTGTGATAAGTTGGTTGTTGTGCAGTTCATGGGCATCATAGCTGGGTAGGACTGTTGGTTGCTTCCCTTGTTTGGAAGCTGGCATGGCATCTTCTAGCACCATGAAAGCAAGTCCTCAGGGCAGAGGCTTCCAGGTCAGGTCCATCTCAGGGGCCTCTGGGCTCTGTGTCCGAAGGGCATGATGTCTTCAGCCATTGGGACTTGCCTTCTGGGCGTGGGGCAACCAAGGGCAACAGCAATGGGCTGTATGTTTGAGGAATCTCTTGGATAAGTTTGACCAACAAATCAAAAGAGGGCTTCTCATGCCCGCTGTTATGGTTTTGTTTAGATAGTATCTGGTTCTTGGAGGGAGCATTGTAAGTCCAGTTGAGAAAATTCATTTTAAAAATATATGTGTATTTATACAAACACTTATGGGTATCATAGGATATTTGGAGGTAGATAGTTAGTAGTGTGATTCTTAACAACTTTTCAGACATCCTTACTGTTATTTTACCCTCTTTTCTCCTTTTGTGTTTATCCCCCTCCCTCTCCCTAACTAAAGCCCGTTTTCCTGTTTTCCCAGCTCCCCATCAGATCATGTATACCTGGCTATTTCCCTCTCCGTTGCTTCCGCCCTGGCAATCGTCCCTTGTGTACTTTCTTAGTTTCTGCCCTTACTCCAGGGTATGTACTCACTTCTGAAGTATTGGAGCTAGGCGTCTCAGACGAGAGGGAACATTCAACAGTTGTCTTTCTGGATCTGGGTCACCTCACTCAAGATGATATTTTCCAGCTCCAGCCATTTACCTGCAAAGTTTAGGATTTATTTTTGTATAGCTGAATAGTATTCCGTAGTGTATGTGTGCCACATTTTCATTATCCACTTGTCAACTGAAGGACATTTATGCTGTTTCTGTTTCCTAAAGACATCTTCTGAACCTAAGACTCAGGGAACGTTGAGGAAGAGGGTTTGTAAGAGGCAAAAGGATCAGGGAGTTTGCTGTGAGTTGTGTCTTCTAGTGATATCAGAAGCTACATCCAGAAAACTCACCAACCTGATTGCCTAAACATAAGCTGAACAAGGACAATAACGATGAATATGCCCAAGTAGATTGGAGAAAAGACTATGAGGCCCCAACCCTACACAAAGAACTACAAGCAACTAAGGAATATTGAAAGTGGGAGAAAGAGTCTTCCCCAGGGAAGAGCACAGCAATTGGTTATCCAATACCAAAACATATATAACATAATACAAACTGAGCAAGCTGTGTTTGTATATTAAAAAATATATATGTATATATACATACACATACATACATGTGACAACAATTAGTGAAAAATGTGGTCATAAACTTGAAAGAGAGAAAGGAAGAGAGTACATGGGAGGGTTTGGAGGGAGGAATAGGAAGGGGGAGATGATGTAATTAAATTATAATCTCAAGAAAATACAGGAAGTAATTAAAAAATAATACAACAACATTTTTAAGCCAGATGGGCATAGCAGCCAGCCTGTAATCCCAGTGCTTGGGAGACACAGGGAATCCCCGAAGAAAGCTACCTGGTCAGACTGGCTGAAACAAAAGAGAGCAGACAGTAAGGCAAAGGTACCAGCACTGTGGTATCCACGAATTCAAAGCAGTTCTAGAGATGCAGGGCAGATATTTACGTTCAATAAGTGGCTCTGAAAATTTAATACAACTGAGAACTAGTCTTTCAATTTCCCAGCATGAAGTTTGTATTGTTGACCTTAATAAGCTTAAGTTTGATCTTCATTGATGGAGGATGCATACAGCCCAGTGACTCTCCTGCCTCTCCCTTTCCCGTCCCCATCATTCATTTCCACCTCTGGAGTCTCCTATTCTCATCCACACTCAGAGTCCTTTTTCCTCATCTTTCTCTCTCTTTTTATCCTTTCTCACTTGCTATTTTTTTGATTCTCTCTCTCCTCACTCGCCTTCTTGATGTTTGCCTGTCCCTACAAAGAAAAAGAATGAATCAATGTCTCCCTAAGACAAGGAAGAACAAGTCCCAAGAAGCAAGTACCATTTTCCTCTCTGTAGTGTCTCCAATTTCCTCTGGAATGGTGACTCTGTTCGCTTTTTACTTGCTATTATCTTGGACTGTCTGCAAGAAGCATCTCGCATGGCATAGTAGCATGGAAACTTTCCCCCTTTGGTCTAGGAAGTGATAACTTTGTATGTTTGCCTATGTGTTCGTACGAGTGCACTTCGTGGTAAGGAAACAGTCACAGCAACTTTTGGATTTCTTGAAATAAGAACCACGCCTCTTGCCCCATGTTTCAGCTTCACATGCCCTCACTCCCATTTTCTTTACAATAAAATACATGTAGTGAGTATTCAACTGCCATCTGCAAAATTAAGTGAATACTTTTCCTGTGTGTGTGTTTATTCCCATAGGATCCATCTACCGCTGGATTTAGAATAGACTTGGCGGAGCCATGCCAGGTGGACGCAACCTGATCTTTCCATACTTCCCTCCTAAAGCAACATGAATGGATGAGAACGGTGATCAACAAAAATAATGTCCCTAAATAAAGAGCCACAAACCCAAATGTATATGAAGTATATAAATGAAGGCAACCAGGAGAGGATCTATGGAAACAAAAATCACACACCCAGTTCAAAATGGGAGTAGCTACCTATATCTAACTGATTTTAGCCAGATGATACTTTTCGGCTTATAATGTCCCCCACAGGCTCATGTGTTTGAACATTTTGTCCCCAGGTGGTGGCGCTATTTGGGGAAGTTAAGAACATTTAGTCCATGGAGCCTAATGGGAGGAAGAAGGTCCATGTGGGGCCAGCCTTGACATTCATAGCCTGGCCCTACTTCCTGTCTTCTCTCTGCCTCCTGTCCTGTGGAGAGCTGAGAGGAAGAATCCCAGCCATGTATTCTGTCTATGAATCTCCTACTATCTCCTCTATCACACTGGACTTATCCTTTGTACTGTGAGACAAAATAAATCTCTTTTTCTCAGACATTCTGTCACAACATCAAAGTAATGAATACCTTAGGCAAGAACAAAGACCCGGGTTGATGGGTTTTCTTCGATCTCACTGGGCCTTTAACTGAATCTTCATTTCTAAAGGTTTTAATCTTGCGGTACACAGGGGTTAAAAGCAACACGAATGCTCACCACAGGCTGGGCTATAGGAAAGCAATATCTGCTGTAGCCAGGCACAAGACCTAGGAGTAGAGAAGTAAACAACGGGGTTTGACAGCCAAGGTTGAATGATTCCTTGTCCCTTCCTGTCCCATATCTAAGTGGCTCCACTGACTGTCATGTAGTAGATGGTGATGAGATAGAATTACTGCAGTCCTTCTAAAATATTTTGACTAAGGATGCTACATTACATTAAGTGTCAAACATAAATCATGCCGTGTGATGGATGCTGCCTCCCTATCTATTAATCTACAGATACAGAGCACTTCCCTTAATGAGATAACCATTCAGAAAGTCTGAGAGGTCCCCATAAGCCATCTATGTACAAACTCCATTGCTCATAAATACTTGGTATCAGGGAGGGCTGTCCTATTTTTAGTTTTCCCATGGATTATTCATGAGAGTGCCGTCGACCGTCTGTGTGATTTCACTAACCTTTCTTCAGATTCCGTTCTGTATACCTGAGTATTCTGGAGACTGTTTCCTTCCTGTTCTGTTAATTTAGCTGGAATCATCTTAGGTGAATAATAGCCTGGCATCCTCAAAATGTCACTCGAGTGTGTGTGTGTGTGTGTGTGTGTGTGTGTGTGTGTGTGGTGTGTCTACACACATGAGTGCATACGTTCCCTGGCCAAACTGGTCTTTAAAAATCCATCCCCAGACTGGGGCCCTAAACTCAAATGGAGTTGTTAATCTTCCTCCTAAGGAAGAGAACAGCTTTTTAAAAACCTTCCCAGGGCATTTTCTGGCTTCTGCATGAAGGAAATAATTATGAACATAACCCCAAAGCATTTGGCCCATTTCAGACTGACTGTGGTTCTGAGCTTCGGCCCAATCGAATACAGTATGAGTCGGGGCTAAACTACACTGCCAAATGAGAGTCTCTCTTACTTCGTGCTGTTTTGAGGACCCATGAAATACTGGGACTTATTGTACTCCACTCTAGCATTCTTGTTCCACAGGACTTAACAACCTGTTTCCTTAATTAACCCTAACCCTGGGGCAGAGACCAAGCCCTTCCTTTTTATTGGTTTCCAAACACATGTGAACAAATAAGCTGGAGTGAAGGGCACGTTCATGGCTGCCCTTTGGCCTCTCTGTGGCTGCAGCAGCTCACGGACTCTCAGCTGGGTTTGGAACCCAAATGTCCTCCAGGGGCGGGATGCTTTGCAGGCTCTCATATTGCTTTCCTGTGAGAGGCTTTGCTTAGGCCTTCTGCTGCTCTCTAGGTGTGTTGCAAGTAGCTGGTGCACCCATTGCGCCTTTAAGGGAGGAAAGAGCTGAAGGCTGAGCCACATGCTAGTGGAAGGAGGAACCAAAGGTAAGTCCCTTGACTCACACCCCAGTCCTCGGCTCTTCACGGCACTTGAAGGTAGACAAGATCCAGCTTCAAACAAAATATTCTAGCCTGGAGGTTTCCGGTTTGCTCTGCTTAGAAGGTTCTCATCTTCTAGGTGGGGTCATGATTGGGGTCTTCTCACCGTTCATTTTCTTCTCAAAGGCCGCTCGCTCCAAAAGGACTTCCCTGACCACGTGTCTGTATGTGTGGGGAGAACATGAGTGAGTATGCACGCTTCTCTCACTTCTGCACCTTTAAGAACCATCACATCCCATGCATCACACCCACTCTAGTCTTTACAGCTCTGGAATGATCTTCTGTGCCCAACTCCTCCTGTATTCATTTCCAACACCCCCAATCATTATACCAGCCAATGTTATCTATGAAAACTGTACCCAGGTCGTGTTAATCCCTGCCTATGCCCTCAAACATAAAATAGTGCACAGCACATTGCAAGTATTCACTAAATGTAAGAGAAGCCATTCACACCTGTAATCCCAGTACCCATGGGTCTGAGGCAGAAGGCTTATCAAGTCAAGGTCAGCCTAAGTTACGTAATGAGTAAGTTGTCCAGCATGGTCAAAGTATCAAAGCCCTGTCTCAAAAATATTTTAAATATACCCCATAAACAATTGTTGGATAAATGACTTGCCAATATTTTAAGTTTAATAGTCGCTATTAATCTGCAAGAACAATGACAAAATCCCATAGCCATGGAAGAGGCTTTGCCTCAGACTCCTTGTACAACTTCACAGTACCTGAAAGGGACTATGGCTACAAAGCTGGCTTCTAGATGCAGAATGTGCTTGAAAATTCCCGGGTCCTGGACCACTAATATCAACGCTTAGGCACAGCTTCCCCTGTGCACTCGTATCTAGCCAATCAGCTCTCTTCCAAAATGAACTCCCAATTAATACTCACCAGGTCACTTCAAGTGTTTCGCCACACTGAAAATCTACAATGATGTTCACTTTTAGCCACAGGCATAGCTTTGAACTATTGATCCAAATATCCCACCCTTTATTAGATAATGGGGTAACATTTTATTAACTCTTGAATCTCAGAGCTTCAAGGTTTTCCCGAGTGGGAGAAGCCCAATGTGTCCCTAGGTGTCTTTGTCCACATTTTTCTGGGAATCTCTGGCAAGACACTTATGAGTCCCAAAGCTACCCTAATTGTGGTTTGGCACTCAGCCATCTCTGCAGATCTTGGCTTGCTGTGTTGAAATGTTTCCACTTCCCATGACTTTGGAGACAAGACATTGTACTTTCCTTGCTGAAAACAGGACGGAAAGTGTGGCCAGCAAAATGCTCCTTTGACTGACTCAGGAGAGCACCTAAGATCTTATTGCTCAGCTCTGCATTTCGATGTCCTCCATTTTCCTTAGTAGGTGGTTTTGGTTTGGTGTTTTGTTTTGTTTTGGTTTGTTTTGTTTTGTTTAGAGACAGGGTTTCACTGTGTAACAGCCCTGGCTGTCCTGGAACTCACTCTGTGTAGTCCAGGCTAGCTTCAAACTCAGAGATCTGCCTGCCTCTGCCTCCTAAGTGCTGGTATTAAAGGCATGTGCCACCCCTACCCCACTCTAGGCGTTCTTTTAAATAATTGCTTTTATTTTTTTAATTATGTGTATATGTGTGTGATATGTATGGATATGTGCACATAAGTGCAGCAATCACAGAGTCCAGAAGAGAGCATCAGATCCTCTGAAACTGGAGTTACAGGCAGGTATGAGCCACTTGAAGTTGGTGCTCAGATCCTAACTCAGGTCCTCTGCTGGAAGAGCAGTAAATGCTCTTAACCACTGAGCCATCTCTCCAGCCCTTATTTGATTAGATTCATATTTATTTTGTTTTCTAACCTTAAGCTAAATGAATGCATCATTGATTTAGACTTTTAACCTCTCTAATGTGTTTAAAGCTATACATTTCCCCTTGTAAACAATGTAAGCTGTATCCCAAAAATTTGGATAGGTATGTTTTCATTCAGTTAAATATATTTTCTAATCTCCCTTGTGATTTCTTTCTTTATCTGTAAGTTATTATAGTTAGCAATGTGTGGTTTAATTTTCAAACACCGGAGGATTCTCTAGATGTGTTTTTGTTATTGGCTTTATACTTTCATCTTATTATAGATTTCAACTCCTTTAAACTTGTTGAGGTTTGTATTATGGCCCAGAATAGTGGCGGCCTTGGTGAACACTTCCTGTCCACTTTCAAAGGACATGGTTTCTAGCTCCCCTTAGTGTTTGTACTGTACCTTTTTTCTATTCTTTCATTTTTACCCTCTATTTCTATATTACAGACTGCACACAAATACAGTGGGATCTCAGAGGCTGAAGAGATGACTCCGAGGTTGAGCGCTTGTCTGTCATGCTTCTGGGAACCCAAGTTCTCTTCCCAGCATCCAAGTCAGGTGATTCCAAGCTGCTTGTAGCTCTAACTCCAGGAAAACATGATGCCTCTGGATTCTGAGACACCTGTGCTCATGCAAAGATATTCACACACTGAGACACACAAACATACATCATTTAAAGGAATAAAAATTAATCTTTACAATAGGTTCTCCCTTTTACCCAGTCTGATAACCTATCTCCCAATTTTTCAGTTTTTGTAAAAATCTAGTCTTGCCACCCATTTTACCACTGTTTCATTCTTTGTTTCCTTCCTCCCTCCCCCGCCCCCCGTGCCTTTCAGAATGATTGTGATTTGTGCTTTTAGCTTCTCTTGGTTTTCTGGCTCTAAATTGCATGTTTATATGTTAGGCTTATTCTGTGGTCTCTAAATACATCTTCAGCTTATCACAGCTTGACTTCCGATGCCCCAGCACTGCATAAAATCAAACACTTGGCATGAGGGCATTCTGGGTGCCCACCGTATCATCTGCATTCTTGTTCTCCGACCCCTCACTTCCACACACACACTTGAAATCCCGCGGTGCCATGCACAGCGAGTTCAACTTAAGTAGTCCATTCCCCTACAAAGAAACCGAAAATAAGAGAATGTCCTTTCCATTTCCCCGTTATCTGTCACTATGACTGCTCTTGACTGCTTTAGGGACAGACACATTTCATCTGAGGTTGTTTTTCAGTCAGGGGGACATTAACACTTCTTGGAGTGCACACCTTTTGTTTTCCCAGAAAATAGCTTCCTTTGCCTTCATCAGTTAAAAATGATCTTTTCCTGGCTACCATTTCTTCTCTCTGCTTGAAGCACAAGGAACTTCATCTCCAGTCTTCACTTGTGGGGACCTTAGAGGTAAAATTCACAAAATTGAGTGTCTTCCTTTTAAGACAGACAGACAGACACACACACACACACACACATACACACACACACACACTGAAATGTTTAACTCTCAAACTTATCCAAAGAGCATCTCCAGCAAGTAATCAATGGTAACTTGAGTTTCCTTGCACTGTTACTGGTTCCCAGGAAGCTTTGCTCTTGTAAGCTGTGGCTCCGTCTTCTGACTGGAGAGAAGTACTTTGATGCTACGCTCAGTTCTTCAAGCATTTAAGAAGAGTTGTTTGCTTTGTTCAACTTTGTTTTTCCTGGTTGTAAGAAGCAACAACCACCAGACCATTCAAGGGATGATTTCTGACTCATTTTTATCTTATACATGAAATTTCTGAGTTTTTGTTTGTTTGTTGTTGTTTGTTTGTTGATGTTGTTTGATTGTTTGGGGGTTTTGACATATTTAGTACTACAGAATCTGAAGTTGTGGTTTCATTTTGCAGAATAAAGGATTTTGTTATAGTCCTCTAAATAATGACGGGGTTTGTTTTGCCAGTAGTTACATAATGTACATGTTAGTTTGTTACATTTGAGTCTTGTTTTCAACCTTTTCATTCAATAGTTTTCCCTGTAAGAGTCTTGTTGTGCAATGATCCTTTTGTACACTGTGAAGATTTGTCACTCAAACTAGCTTAATAAAAAGCTGAATAGCCAGCCGGGCGGTGGTGGCGCATGCCTTTAATCCCAGCACTCGGGAGGCAGAGGCAGGCAGATCTTTGTGAGTTCGAGGCCAGCCTGGTCTACAGAGTGAGATCCAGGAAAGGCGCAAAGCTACACAGAGAAACCCTGTCTTGAGAAAAAAAAAAAAAAGCTGAATGGCCAATAGTAGACAGGATTTTCAGGGCAGAGAGGATGCTGGGAAGAAGAAGGGTGGAGATGCAGAGAGCTGCCAGACAGACAGAAAAGAAGCAGCATGGACAGGACAGAGTAAAGATAATAAAGCCACAAGACAAAAAAGTAGATTGATAAAAATGGGTTAATTTAAGTTGTAAGAGCAGTTAGTAACAAGCCTAAGCTATTGGCCAAGGTTTCATAATTAAAAAGAAGTCTCTGTGTGATTATTTGGGAGCTGGCAGGTGGGACAGAAAATTCTACCTACATGTGGCACCCAACATCCAGCCATGCATATACAAATAAGGCCTAAGAAAGCTTTAAAAAAAAAGTTAAGAACACAGAGTCAAAAGCTGCTGGTAGCCTCAGTCTCTTGGGCAGGTTCTAATGGCATACAGAGGCATGGCTCTTTTAAGAGGCCCTGCTACTGAGTACTTGAATGAGGTTTGTGGTTTATGAACAGCAGGTAGCCAGTGGTATGAGACTAGCAGAAACACGCCTATAGGAGTGTGGACCCAGAAACTTCCCAGAGCTGGGCCAGTAAATGTGACTGTTGCTGGTACCTCTGCCATGAGACTAGGCTCTCAGGGAACTGAGGGAGCAAAGCCAGCCACCAGCACGTCATGAGCTAAGCTGCATCATGGTTTAAGATTTTGCTCATGCAGACAGAAAAGGTTACGGATAAGCAGTAAAACAGGTTCAGATGGGAAAAAAAAAACTCTAAACAGGTTACAGTGTGGTTAACAATGTGCGCAGGCTTAAGAGAGAAAAAAGAAAGGGTATAGACAGTCATTAAAAAATAGCTTAAAAATAATAAAATAGCTGGGCGGTGGTGGCACACGCCTTTAATCCCAGCACTCTGGAGGCAGAGCCAGGTGGATCTCTGTGAGTTCGAGGCCAGCCTGGGCTACCAAGTGAGTTCCAGGAAAGGTGCAAAGCTACACAGAGAAACCCTGCCTCGAAAAAACCAAAAAAATAATAATAATAAAATACAGTCTTTAAAGAGAGAAGTAAAGTAATAATAATAAAAAGGGGGGAGAAATAAGCCATGTAGTATGTAAAATACACAGGAAGTCTGGATCCTATATGGTGTCTTGTTAACTTTGAGTTTTTTAAATGTTAATATACAAAAAGCAATAGCTATTGAGAGACATTGGATTATGGAAACTGCTAAATTAAACCAACCTGCATATTTTTAAAATGTCTTAACTTCAGAATGGAAGTCAGACTGTATGCTGCCTTGGAGGAGAGGTTATGATTTGTTTACAAGGGGAACAAAAGGCTGTGAATTCATTCCACATTAACAGAGTTCAGATTTGACCACTGGGGGACCTCCTGAGTATCTTGGCTACAGACATGGAGAAGAAATCCAAAACAGACTATGAGACAGGTGTTGTGTAAGCTGATCCCTCGACCTGGGGAAAGCTCTGAGGTAAGATGAGACATGGTAAATCCTGTTGACTACAGAGTCCTCAAGACATATTATTACATGCCATCCTTTCATATGGCATGAAAAGAGGTTTATATTACAGTTGATTATACAGTCCAAACAGACTTATAAAGTTGACAGATGCCTTTTACCTGCTCGAACATAAACAAAAAATCATCTTTAACTGATTTGTGCACACTGCACATTCCATACTTATGTTAATGCAGATATGCATGTTACCTTTGAAAGTGTATGTGTTTGCAGAGCAAAGGGATGAGACATCTGCCAGGGACCAGCCTCAGCAGTTTTGGGGGTCCGAAGGACTGTATACCTACCTGGAAGGCGCAGTAACAACTCAGAGACAGTGGTCATGCAAGCTGACAGGTCACTTTGGGCTTCTGCAGTTGCTAAGTAGCTTCTGCTACATTTTCTTTAGCTTCTGCTTTTGCCTTGGTGATCTCAGCCTTTTACTATCATAAGCAAGGGGAAACAGAAAAGAAGGGGAAATCACCCAATACAAAAGGTTCTCATGATTCCAAAGGTTATTCTTAGAAAATCACCAATATATTCTTCATCATCTTTTACTAAACACAGGAACTATACCAGACTTAACACCAAAGCAAGCATCATCTATTTTTATTATTAATGATTATACAATCTTCTGAGCACTTGACCCAGAGGCTAGCAACATGCAATTTCACAAAAAAGGTAAAAATAAGAACAGTGGTCAATGTACCAGTCACTTCCTTCTTGCACAGCCTGCTCTGACCTCAAGACCCCCCGCAGCCTCCTAACTTCCTCCTCAGCCCTCTGTAAACACCAAGCCCTGTGACTGGTAGGCCACAATGACCTCAGACAAGAAATCTGTCCCTGCAAGCCAGCAACTTTTGTCCTTCTTATCCCAACAATTCCAAGGAAGAGCTGATCCAATTTTCAGAGCTTCCAATAAAGGAAGCTCACCTTTTCTGGCAGCTCTTTAATCTAGGAACCCAGTAAAACTTGCAGCAATCACTCCAACCACTGCCACATTCTCTTCACACTCCTTCAGGAGGAATAAAAAGTATCTGAATTAAAGTTGGCATCGCCCTTTCTTGGCTGAGGTCACTATTTTCCTCCTATTCTAGGTTCCCACACTTTTAGTTTGTCATCCCATCTGTATGTTACTCCATCCACAGTCTTCAGCCAATACCCCTTAGGGTCTCAAGTTTTACACAATGCCCTTGGAATATCCTCAGAAACTGAATTACTCATCATGGCCAATTTGAATCCAGTGTGTTGATACACATCATACCATGTGCTATAGTTGACCACACATTTGGTACAGTTTATCCAAGCCTGAAAAGCTTCCCCAGGCTGCAGGTTCTTTCCCATAACCTGAATAACTGCCTTGACCCCAGCCTGGGTGATCATCTCTGTATAATTTCCTGTGAAATTTATTCCACTCCTCTCCTGTATCACAGAAATCACCATTGATCTAGGAACACAGAACATGAAGATCAGATAGAAGAAAAAGACTAGCATTGCAAGAAGTAATTATATAGAGGAGGACATGACATGTGCATGCCATGAAACATGACCTTGGGACACGTAGGCATTTCTGCCTTGGCCTTCTAGAGGCATGCTAAGCAGAAGATCCGAAGGGGAATGCACAGAGGGTTGGTGGTGCACAATTTCGGGTCCCTTTTCTCCCGTCTCTGCTGGCAGCACGTCAGGCATCTTATATGCCGTCCCCAGCAGACATCAGTGGAAACAGGTGACCCAGGTGATCCAGCATCTCAGAGTGCCTCTGTTGCAATTTCCTCAGAGTGCTGCATCCAGAACATCTTCAAGGCTACTGGCTGAGATGGTCCAGCCTCACAGACTCAAGCCAGGACTTCAGATAAGCCTTTCACTTTCCCATTGCAAAGAGAGACTGGACACCAAGTAATACTGCTAACTCTACCAGGACTTGACCATTATCCCAATTTTCCCAGGGTCTCCTAAAGATGCCAGCACCCTAGACAACAGAAAGCAGTCTAGAAAACATAATGCCCACATTCCCAAGAAGGGGTGGATGGCTTTTGGTCATTTGATGAGTTATAGATATTTGTCATTATTTAGGGGGGTTGGTTACAAGTTGCTATTGTTCATGGTCAGGAAAAAAACTAAACAAAGGAGTCAGATTCAATTATCTCTTTCTGAATGAAAAAAGAGGGATACAGTATAGAAATGATGGGATTAAAAAGGTGGATTTTTTAGTATAATTTTAAACAACCACAATTTTCAAATATTTTACATTGATATGGATTTTTGTATATTGATACAAATTTAAGGTTATTTTTGCTAGAATATACTGTACACGTTTCTAGTCTTATTTAAGGTATTGTACCTATGCAGTTCAGTGAAAAATGTAATGTAAATTTCTAGTCCTTGAAAGTTATTATTACAAACTATTTAGGATAATAAAGAAATGCAGGTTAGTAGTTAGTCACCTATAACAATTAAACTTGCAGTCATGTTAGGTATGTTTTTGACATCAAACAGATTATTTTAGATGGTCTTCAAACACTTCAAAGACATATCTAGATGGTTTTCAAACACTTCAAAGACCTACAAAATATGGTATTTAAAATGTTTTGTTAAAATGGGGCTTTTTATGACAATGAGACATGTCTGATCCTGGTAGCACCAATTTAATTCAGAGAAGATGATTGGCACTGAAGAAACTCCATATGTAGTTTTCTTTCAATGTGGCAAATTCAGGCAAGGGGCTACATGGCACTTGCCTCGTCTACTGACAGTATGCTGTCCAAACTGGACAAACAGGACACCAAAAATGGCAACTACTGAACTTTGCCAAGACAAGGTAGGATAGTCCTTCAAAATTCCTGCTTTATAGAAAAGTCTGTCAGATATTCTAGATCTGTAGGCCAAAGATGGATGCTCCAACGTTGCAGAGAAACCTTGGGTGACTATGCAGGCAGCCAGCTGTTTTTGTCAGTTCTTTCAGTTTTGGAAGTTACTTGCTCTGCACTTCCTGTTTACTAAGATAATACTTTATCCTTCTGGGTCTTTGATGGAATCAAAGACTAGATAGTCATAGTTATAGCTTTCCTTATTTGTAGTAGAAGGTAAATTAGGTACAGAGCTTTGAACTCATCAAGATATAACAAATAATGGAGTATTTTCTCCAAATATGCCAAATTCAAATGGACTGGACATTGTAAACATAATTCTTACCTGATAATTGCTCTTATTGTTTATAGTTTTATTATGTTAGAGGTAAAAAACCTTCCTTTTTATTTAGACAAAAAAGAAGAAATGTTGTGGAATAATCTTTTTTGTACACTGTGAAATTGGTCATTTGGATTGGTTTAATAAAAATCTGAATAACCGATAGCCAGGCAGGATTTTCAGGGCAGAGAGGATGCTAGGAAGAAGGGTAGAGATGCATAGAGTCACCAGACAGACACAGAGGAAGCCACATGAGCAATACAGAGTAAAGGTAATAAAGCCACATGACAAAAAATATATTGATAAAAAATGGGTTGATTTAAGTTGTAAGAGCTAGTTAGTAACAAGCCTAAGCTATCAGTTGAGCTTTCATAATTTATAATTTATAAGAAGTTTCCGTGTGGTTATTTGGGACAGAAAAATCTGTGTACAGAGTCTGGAGTACATGTTCTGCCTACTCAATCAGGTTTCTTGAAGCTCTTTTACCATTTACATGTGTCCAAGTTCTGTAAAGAACTCTGGGGACTGTTTGGCTTACAACCCTCTGTGTGAGTTACTTTGTGTTTGGTGCAATAAAAAGAAATGCTTGACAGAGTGAATTAAAGAAGGAAAGGTATATTTAGGCTCGGTTTGACAGTATATTGCAGCCCTGGGGGAGGGAGGCATGGTGGCAGGAGCTTGAGGCAAGTGACCATACTCCATTTAAAATCAGCAAGCAGAGAGAGGTGAGCTTTGCTGCTCAGCCTAGTTTCTCTCTGTTTTATTCCATCCAGGACCTCAGCTCCTGGAATGGTATCTCACACATTCAAAGCCAGTCTTGCCACCTCAGTTAACTTAACCTCATAACTTTGGTGTCATGTCTGCAATAACTGTTTTATGCACTGAGCACAATTTTCTAGTTGTTTATGATAGGGTGAATCTAGACCTTTTCACCCCTCTCGGGGAAGTAACTTTCCTTTCTCAGTGACTCACGGGAGGGATGTCCATTCATTTTAGAAAAAATCCCCGCTGGAGTCTACAGACCCCAACACCGTCACCTCTACCTTGAGCAACATCCTCATGTGATGTCATATCAATATACTGTTGCAAAGTCTTATTTATTTGTTCTGTAACACACTGCACATGATCCTTCAATGAAAACGTCGTAGTTGAGCTCCATGCAGGAGCTCCAAGCCCAGCTCTCCTCAATATCTCCAGCAGTATCAAGTGGAAACAGTGGCTTCACATCTTCAGTCTCCTGCATCTTTCTTCTTGGCATCTGTCCCAGGGATGGATTAAAAACCTGATATACATGAGTAATACATTATCAGTGTTTTTTTCAGAGATGAATCAGTAGAAGTTTTAACTTGGAAAAATCTATTTCAAAATTTCAGTTAGGATAAAATGCTAAATGAAAGGGGACTGCTTTTTTAAGTTATTATGGAGATATTCAGCTCTTGAGTCCACATTATTTTATAATTTTTCTGTTTTAAAATTTTACTTTATCTTTGAAAAACTTCAAGGTTTCAGAAAATTGGCCTTTCAGTGTGAAGATCATCAGCATAATGATTTTATGTCCATTTATCATAGAAAAAGAGAAGCAGTGAGAACCCTGGGATTTTCAAACAGCATTCATTCCACAGCTTAACATCTCCAGCTCTAGAGACTCAGGGGGCTCTATGTTGAGCCCTGGAGTGCTATCTAGAAAAAAGGCACCTTTTCAAAAATTAGTGGTCTAAGACTAATCGGTTTATGAGATGAAGGTGACTAGAGACGTTTCTACAGTCTTCCATCTCTTTCCTGTTTCACTTGCTTGGTTTATAAACATATAGGATTGCCCAAATTCGACTTTCCTGCCATGTATAATTGAGTCCTGTGTCTACTATAAATGTAAGATATTGAGCAAATTGTCATATCCCTCTCTCTCCTGTCCAGAACCAGGTGTTACATAGTTCACTAGGCTTTTTGGAAGATCACACAATCTTTTAAAAGAGACAAGAAAAGATAAGATACATATCTTTGGATTTTAATGATTTCCTAATTTCATTTTGTTGCGTTCCATAGTCAGACAGTCTCTGCATGTCTGTGTTCTAATGACCATGCGAGACATTGTGTTAGAAACACACTCCACAGGAAAGATAATCGGGTTTTTAAGTCTACCATATACTCTTTCCTTAAAAAAAAATCCTCTAGTGAGGGAATAGATATGACAGGGCAGCAGATAGATAGAATGGTGCTGCTTTGATTCTAAAATTAGAGCTTTGTGGTGGCTTTCGAAAAGATCAAACTATGTTATTATGTGACCGTGTCCACCTCTTCCATGATTAATAGCATCCCTCTTCTAATTAAAATGAGGATGCAGAGGAGAGTTATTCTGCTATCCCTCCTATAACTTGAATGCTCTGTCTCTAGAAAACTGAAGCCACAGTGTGGGGCTGTGGTAGAAGCCATAAAGGTGAACTCTTAACATCCTCCCTCCCTTGAGTGTAGGTTTTGGTTAGTGGCTCACTCCTAAAGGACAGAAGGAGACAAAGGTAATGGATGTGCAATCCAATATTATAAAAGACTATCTATCTATCTGTCTGTCTCTCTGTCTGTCTGTTCTGTATGAAGGAGGAAGATACTTTATGTTCATGGCTAAAATGATTCAATATCGCTCAAAGGTCCCTTTTCCCATCTTGGCTTGTAAATTCAACTAATCCCAATCAAAACCCCAGCAAGGTGTTATTGTGACTATCAACAGACTTATTCCGAAGTTTATATGGAAAAACAAGAGATTCAGAGTAGCCAAAATGATGCTGAAGAAGAGCAAAGTTGGAATGCTGTCATTTTCCTGCCTTAGAGTTTTACAATCTCGGAGCAGTGATGATGGCAGTGTGTTACTGGAGGATAAAGAGATGGAGTGATGGAGTGGAACATGCAGATCAGAATCAGACTCACAAGCAAATACACCCCTACTTACACATACATGCTCAACATACAACACACACAAAAGTAATTCATGTTTTACACCTCTTAAAAAGGTCTGGAGGCATGGCTCAGCACCACTGTTCTTGTCTAGCATGTGCTGGACCCTGTGTTTCATTTCCAAAACTGCTAGAATGAATGAGAGAGAGAGAGAGAGAGAGAGAAGGAAGGAAGGAAGGAAGGAAGGAAGGAAGGAAGGAAGGAAGGAAGGAAGGAAGGAAGGAAGGAATCATAGTTACGTGCAAATTTTAAAATTATATGAGTTCTGGAGATATATCTGTAGTGAATCTAGATAATTTTGGATTGGCAATGACTTTTGGCTATTAACAACCCTAAAGTCACACCCATGAAATAAATAATCGATTATATGATGTTCATTAGAATTAGAAAAGTCTGCTTTTGAAAATCTGTTAAGAAAATCAAGTGGCCAGTAACAGCTTGGCAGAAAAATCTTTGCAAAACACATAATAAAATAAGTGCCTATTATCCAAATTCACACACAAAAAAATCTCCTAACATAACGCTAAGAAAATTGCAACCCAGATGAAAATGGATACAATATTCAGAAGTTTTGCAAATGAAACTGTGATAAGCATGATCTATGACAAATGACCTCAGAGGACTGAATGTTTATAAAAAAGCGACCTCATCACACAGCTATTTAACATTGAAAATGCAAACATAGCCAGAATCAAGTGCTGAAGATGGTCTGAATGAGAGTATCTTCTTATTTTAAAGACTGTAGCAATCACACGGTAGATCTGTTGTTTTGGTTTCGGGTTTCGGATTTTGTTTTGTCTTTTAATATCTTGCTTTTATTTATATGCATCTCTGTGTGTGTATATGCATGCAGGTCCCTCTAGAGACCAGAAGATGGAATCAGATCCCCTAGACCTGGAGTTATAGGTTATCATCTGCTGCCTGACATAGATGCTGGGAAGCAAACCCAGGTCCTCTGCCAAAGCAGCAAGTGTTCTAACCGCTGAGCCATCTCTGCAGCCCCTGGATTTGCATTTTGTTTAAATAACATTCATTAAATTTCTTAAAGGTAAAATACTAAGCTTAAAATAATTCTTAATACAGTAAGATAACACAGTCTAGCTGGATTCCAATATGGCCTTTAAGACAAAACACCCTGCATATCACAGACGAGCACTCTTGATCTGCAAGTGTAGCACAGTTTTACAAATGTAATAAACACATTCATGCCCTTACACATAAGAGTGTGCACAACAACAGTCGCTCAGCACAACTTGACTGAGGACTTATTCACTCAACATTGTTCTTCCCACAAGGAGGAGGAAGCTTTCGTTCAATCAAATTAAATTTGATGTGTTCTTCCTTAAGTCACGCAAGACAGATGACAAAAGACAGACAAAGGCAGGCTTCAAGGGGGGAGATTTTTAAAGCCCTTAAAGGACTGAGGCAAAGCATGCTGGGAAGGCAACTACAGCCTCATCTGTGCTGGGTGCTTGGATAACAAGTATCTGTTGATGGATGTTTATGTGAATTCAAAATAAAAGACTGGATAGAGGGAAATAAAGAAGCGGGTATTTTGAAGATGACCTTTTATTGGACACATCAATAAAAATAATCTTATTTTTCACCAACCTGTGTGGAAAGACATTTTCATCCACACCTTTATCCCAAGAGAACTTTTCTTCCTATTTTTCTATTTATACATCAGCATTGAATGTCAGCTAGATTCATCTGCAATAACTTTCAAGCAGAGTTGAAAAGAAGACGAATGAGGCTCACACAGAAAACTGTGCCCACTGGGTAGTCCCTGGCGGAAGGTGACTGCTGTGCCAACAGGGAAAGGCGTGGGTGTTTAAAGAATAACTGAATCCTGGCCTGGGAGTGGCTTCTTCCAAAGATCTTTGATGGGCAGTAGTTCAGAGTTAAATATTGACGAATAACACAATCTAGGGCATTCCATGCCTGTAATGCCTTTCTTCCTTAAACTCTCAAAAGAGTCATTCAGACTGGATTGCTCTCGATTAAAGAGCACAAATGTATGAATAGCGGTCTCCAGGATATCAAGAGTTCTGTTCTTCCTTCTGAATGTGGGATACATTTAAAATGAAGATGTTCTATGTGTTTTTGTTTTGTTTGGTTTGATTTGGTTTGGTTTGGGGTCTTGGGAGGCAGTTTATCACTCTGCAGCCCAAGATGGCCTAGAACTCAGTGGGTAGCCCAGGCCAGTCTCAGACTCACAGGAATGCTTCTACCTTAGCCTACCATGTCCTGGGGTTACATGAGTCCCCATGCCCAGCTTAAGTGGAAATGTTTGAATCAAAGTGACATGGAAGAGTGTCAATCACAAAGAGTACCAAGTTTCTCCACCTGTAGCATGAAGCTTAACAGGTCGTATTAATAAAATCAAACCCGAAGCTAGGTATTGGGGTGATGCTGGAAGATCAAAGAAGCAGAACAAGCCACAGCCACCTCACCTCACCAGTTCCTCAGCTGATCCTGTTTCCTCAGACTGGAAGCCTCTGAGTCCTCATCCAGAATGAATCTCAGCTGAACTGCTGCTCAAAGCCTAAAAGTTTAACCAGGCTCTAGTTCCTGGTCCTCATGCCTTATATACCTTTCTGCTTTCTGCCATTACTTCCTGGGATTATAAGCCTGAGTCATCATGCCTGGCTGTTTCCAGTGTGGCTTTCAACTCACAGACATCCAGAAGGATCTCTACCTCTGGAATGCTAGGATTAAAGGTGTGTGTGCCACCATTTTCTGGCCTTTATATCTAGTGACTGTTCTGTTCTCTGACCCCAGATAAGTTTATTAGGGTGCATAATATTTGGGGGACACAGTATCACCACATCCACCCAAGTTCCTGTGATTCCTTTGTTTAATAAACACACGATGCGATTGTAAGCAACTGGGTTATTTTGATGTACCCGCAAAAGGAAGGGTTGATTGATACAATAATAATAAAATAATAGAGAATGATGATTATGCATCTTCTCATTTAATCCTTCACATCATAGTAGTAGACATTATTATGTTTCTTTGGTCAACAGGAAACGGACATTTATGGGAAATGAAACAATTGACCAACAACATGAATTGTAAGTACATCACAAAAAGGAACTGCACTGACATCATATTTGGCCAGCTGGCTCTTCCATCAAAGGAATGGTGGGTACAACCCTCCATTTCCTCCTCTCCTCCCTCTCTAATCAAAACTTCTCTCTGGTATGTTATGCTGCCTCAGATGTTTGGGGGCTGGTATGAAGGTGAGTTACAATAACTTATTCCATCCAAACGACTGGCAACCGAGACTCTGCATTGAACATCTGAATTATAGTCAGAAAAGCTTAGAAATGATGTTGGATATATAACCTGGCTCAGTTCCATTCTGCAAATTCTCATACACACTTTCCCAGGCAGTTACACCTGGTAGCCGAAAATTGGGATTAATGAGTCCAGATTTTTCTTATTATACTTGAATGTAAACAGAGCCTATATTTCCAGAAAAGATTGATGAAGTTGTAGTGGGTCAGATAAGCAAGGATCCTTTACTGAGATCGTGAGACTAGGAAATAAGAAGGATGTGTGCATGCCAGCTCATTGGCTCAGGGTATAGAGTTATTTCCTCCTTCCTGTCAAACATCTTGCTACATGTACTAAGAAAGCTTTGTTGACAGAGATGGTTAAAAGAGATGTTACATAAATGGAGCATTGAGTGAGGGATGATTTACAAGTATATCCTACATTAATTTAAGCATATGTCATACAAAGCTACCACCTCTTCATATAGCATGCAGATATATACAATTATTGGACTACAGTGAGATGAGGTGTTATGAAGAGTAGCCCATTCATGTAAATAGGCACTAATATGACTAGTTCACATGCTAAGGGAAGAGAAATTGGGAGGTCCTAAGCACTGATGAATGTGGCATGGAGAGTCTCAGATCTGCTCCACAGGAAAGCATTTCATGCCTGGTACTAATATAGGTCAAAGCCTGGTGGTTGGGGAAGTCATAGGTTCTGGGGTAGAACCCAATACTGCTATGTTGCTAGGTAGTCATGCTGTCAATTTGCCTTCTAAATATTTATGTTTATACCCATTGATCTGGGATGCTCTCAGCCTTGGTCAGAGAAGCTTTTTTTTTTTTGCAGTGAGCAGCAGCCAGTGGAGAGATGCATTAACTGCTCCCAGGGCTGAGGAGAGACTGAGTGTGCAGCCCAAACTGGGACAGCTATATCAACCTCACCATTATCACCACTGTGCAGGGTTCAGGCAACATCACAGAAGGGGAGGTAGAAAGAACCTAAAAGCTGAAGGATGGGGGGGGGACGTGAATTGCACAGATGGGGTTGATGATCTCTAGGCACCACCCCACCCATTGCTGAGGAGTGATTGGCAGTGGATAGTTACCTGGGAGGGAAAATCATTCTTTTCTGAGGATGAGGCCACTGATAATGCTTCCTGTGTGTTGATGGATAGCCAGAGTCTGTGCACATCTGGGCTAGCACTGGCTGGACTTAGTGGGAAGAAGAAGAAGAAGAAGGAGGAGGAGGAGGAGGAGGAGGAGAAGAAGAAGAAGGAGAAGAAGAGGGAAGAGGAGGAGGAGGCAGAGGAAGAGGAGGAGGAAGAGGAGGAAGGTGGTGGCAGTGGATATGGTTGGTAAGTAGATGCCTGCTGCTCTGGCAGGATACAAAGGGTAATATTGGGGAAAACGCCCCCAGAAAGGTACTATTGGTGAGAACTCCCTGCAAGATCTTCTAAGACCACCACCTCAGGGCATGGGCTGGAGATAAGACCTTGAGAGGAAAGCATATTTGTCCAGGAGTTTAGCAGATAAGAGTGAACCTGGTCATCCAAAATCCAAAGCCAGCTGTTTGCCTCCAGCATCCTTCTGTCTAGCGCCACGCTGAACCGGGAATGAGTCAGGGTGAGCTATCCTAATTTCAGGGCCTTCTCCAAACACAGCATCATTTCCCAGAACGAGTGTTAAAAAAGACATCTTATGCTGCTATCTGGACAAATGCCTTTTCCACATGCCGAATTTTGCCTTTGGTAAAGAGGCAGAGCCTTCCTGGAGTCTGCTGTTTTATTTTGTTCAAAGCATCTTTTATTAAATATGCACTTTCTGAAGATGTATCAAAGAATTTCCCTGTTCTCTGACTGACGGCACTCAGACGTGAAGAAACAGGTTGAGGGGCTCATAGCTAACATTGAAACAGCTTGTGGAAAGGAATCTGTCACATGCCACACTAGAAATGCAAGTCTTCTGTGGATACTTACTGAATGAAGGCATAACTGGAAACTTTATATGGCATTTGAGAAGTACCTGGAAAAATATCTTGTTATTATTTATTTCTCTCTGAATTCGGGCTGAGGGGTAAAATATAAGAGCCAATGGGACCTCTTCCCCAGTGGTCTAGTGGTTAGGATTTAGCATTCTTGCTGCATACTAGGGGTTCAATTCCCAGTCAGGGAAGTACTTATTTGGGTACTGGAAAGATGGTTTAGCACTTAGAGCAGGTCCTCTTACAGAGGACCTGAGTCCAGATCCCAGCACCCATGTCAGGGGATACACACAACTATCTGTGGCACCCTCTTCTGGCCTCTGCGGGTACCTGCACACACATACAGATACACATATGTACATGATTAAAAGTTCAAAAATAAATCTTTTAATAAAATAAATAAAAATAAGGAATCAATAGGAAGTTCACAGATCTTAATAGTAAGTGATAACAGTGGGTACTGTAGATGATAGTTTTCTTCAGGGATGAAAACTACGGCCAGGAATAACGAGGGATCTTTTGAATGAACATTAGTCACCTATAAATGTGAATATGCAGACCTAAAACCACTGCTGCCTCCCACTGGATTTGGTTCCCACGAGACCCACTCTGTGACCCACTCCCACCTATGCCATCATCCTCCCCTGGGCCAACCATCCCCTGCAACATCAGCAGCCCCTATAGGCACAAGCACCACCTGTAGCAGTTGGAAGAAGATGGGTAAACACCAGTGTAAGAATACATTCAACAACATAAAGGATAATATGGAACCACCAGAACCCAGTGGTCCTACAACAGCAAGACCTGAACATCTCAACGCAGATGAAGCAGAAGAAAATAACCTTAAAGTGACTTTATGATGATGACAGAGGCCCTTAAAGATGAAATGAAAAATTCCCTTACAGAAATTGAGGAAAAGACAAACAAAAAATTGGAAGAAATCAATACATCACTTTTTTAAAAAGCCAAGAAAAAAAACAGTTGAATAGATGAAGGAAACAGTTCATGACTTGAAAACAGAAACAGAGGCAATAAAGAAAATGAAAACTGAGGGAATTCTGGAAATGGAAAATCTGGATAAGCGAACAGGAATTATAGATGCAAGCATGTCCAGCAGAATACAAGAGATGGAAGACAGAATCTCAGGTATTGAAGATTCAATAGAGGAAATAGATTCATTGGTCAAAGAAAATGATAAATCCAAAAAATTCTTAACATAAAACATCCAGGAAATCTGGGACATGATGAAAAGACCAAACCTAAGAATAATAGGGAAAGAAGTAGGAGAAGAATTCTAGATTAAAGGCACAGAGAATATATTCAACAAAATCATAGAAGAAAACCTTCCTAACCTAAAGAAGGACATGATTATGAAGGTACAAGAAGCTTACAAAACACCAAATAGACTGGACCAGAAAAAAAAGTCCCTTTACCACATAATAATCAAAGCACTAAATATACAAAATAAAGAAAAGATATTGAGCTTCAAAGGAAAAAGGCCAAGTAACATATAAAGGCAGACCTATCAAAATTATTCCCAACTTCACAATGGAGACTCTAAAAGCCAGAAGGTCCTGGACAGATGTTTTGCAGACACTAAGAGATCATGATTGCCAGCCCAGACTACTATACCCAGCAAAACCTTCAATTACCATAGATAGAGAAAACACAATATTCCATGACAAAACCAGATTTAAATAATACCACTCCATAAATCCAGCCCTACAGAAAATACTAGAAGGAAAACTCCAACCCAAGGAAGTTAGCTGCACCCACAAAAATGCAGGCAATAGATAATCTCATACCAGCAAAACCCAAAGAAGAAAAAAAACACACACTACCAACAACAACAACAAAACCAAAAAAGTAACAGGAATTAACAATCACTGGTCATTAATATTCCTTGATATCAATGGACTCAATTCACCTATTGAAAAGACACAGGATAACAGAATACACATGAAAGCAGGATTCATCCTTCTGCTGCATGTAAGAAGCACACCTCAACTTCAAAGACAGGCGTTAACCCAGAATAAAGGGTTGGGAAAAGATTTTCCAATCAGATGGACCTAAGAAGCAAGCTGGTGTAGCTATCCTAATATCTAACAAAATAGACTTCAAACTAAAATTATTCAAAAGAAATGGAGAAAGACATTTCACACTCATCGAGGGAAAAATCGATCAAGATGAGGTCTCAATTCTGAACACTTATGCCCCAAATACAAGGGCACCCACATTTGTAAAAGAAACATTTCCAAAGCTTAAATCGCACATTAATAATGGGAGACTTTAATACCCCACTCTCACCAATGGACAGGTCTGCCAAACAGAAAGTTAACAGAGAAATAAGGGAACTAATAGATGTTAAGACTCAAATGGACTTAATAGACATCTATAGAACATTTCACTCAAACACAAAAGAATATACCTTCTTCTCATCACCTCATGGAAACTTCTCTAAAATGGACCACATACTCCATCATAAAGCAAATCTCAACAGAAACAAAAAAAAAAAAACTGGAATAATCCCCTGTAACTTATCAGATCACCATGGGTTACAGTTAGAATTCAACCATGACACAAACTACAGAAAGCCTACAAACTCATGGAGACTGAGCAATGTTCAACTGAATTACCACTGGGTCAAGGAAGAAATTAAGAAAGATATTAAAGACTTCCTAGATTTCAATGAAAATGAATGCATAACATACCCAAACTTATGAGACACTATGGAAGCAGTGCTAAGAGGAAAGTTCATAGTGCTAAATGCCTACATAACAAATTTGAAGAAATCTCACACTAGTGACCTAACAGCACATCTGGAAACTCCAGAACAAAAAGAAGCAAACTCACCCATGAGGAGTAGATGATAGGAAATAATCAAACTCAGGGCTGAAATCAACAAAATAGAAACAGAATACAAAGAATCAATGAAAAAAGTTGGTTCTTTGAGAAAATCAACAAGATAGACAAACCCTTATCCAAAATAACTAAAAGGCAGAGAGAAAATATGCAAATTAACAAAATCAGAAATAAAAAGGGGGACATAACAACAGACAATGAGGAAATCCAGAGAATCATTATGTCATACTTCAAAAACCTGTACTCCAAAAAATTGAAAAATCTAAAAGGAATTCATGATTTTCTTGGTAGGTACCATATACCAAAATTAAATCAAGAAGAGATAAACAATTTAAACAGACCTATAACCCCTAAGGAAATAGAAGCACTCGTTAAAAGTCTCTCAACCAACAAAAGCCCAGGGCCAAATGGTTTCAATATAGAACTTCAAAGACGAGCTAATACCAATTCTCCTCAAATTGTTCCACACAATAGGAACAGAAAGAATATTGCCAAATTCTTTCATGAGGATGTAGTTACCCTGATACCCAAACCACACAAAGATACAAGAAAGGAAGAATTGCAGACTAATCTGCCTCATGAAAATTGATACAAAAATACTCAATAAAACACTGGCAAAACCAAATCCAAGAACATACCAAAAAAATCATCCACCATGATCAAGTAGGCTTCATCCTAGAGATGCACGGATGGTTCACCATATGAAAATAAGTCAATGCAATACACCATATAAACAATTTGAAAAAAAACCCACATGATTATCTCATTAGATTCTGAAAAGGCCTTTGACAAAATCCCACACCCCTTCATGATAAAGGTCTTGGAGAGATCAGGAATACAAAAAACATACTTAAACATAATAAAAGCAATATACAGCAAGCCAATATCCAACATCAAATTAAATGGATAGAAACTCAAAGCAATTCCATTAAAATCAGGAACAAGGCAAGGCTGTCCACTCTCTCCATAGCTGTTCAATATAGTACTCAAAGTTCTAGCTAGAGCAATAAGACAATAAAAGGAGATAAAGGGGATACAGTTTGAAAAGGAAGAAGTCAAACTTCTGCTATTTGCAGATGATATGATTGTATACATAAGTGACCCCCAAAAGTCTACCAGGGAACTCCTATAGCTGATAAACACCTTCAGTAATGTGGCAGGATACAAGACTTACTCAAAAAAACCAGTAACTCTCCTATATACAAATAATAAATGGGCTGAGAAAGAAATCAGAGAAACATCACCCTTTACAATAGCCACAAATAATATAAAATAGCTTGGGGTAACTCTAACCAAACAAGTGAAAGACTGTATGAGAAAAACTTTAAGTCTTTGAAGAAAGAAATTGAAGAAGATACCAGAAAATTGAAAGATCTCCCATGCTCTTGGATAGGTAGGATCAACATAAAAAATGGCAATTTTACCAAAAACAATTTACAGAGTCAATGCAATCCCCATCAAAATCCCAACACAATTCTTTATAGACCTCGAAAGAACAATGCTCATTTTATATGGAAAAACAAAAACCCAGGATAGCTAAAACAATCCTGTACATTAAAGGAACTTCTGGAAGCATCACCATCTCTGCCTTCAATCTCCACTATAGAGCTATAGTAATAAAAACAGCTTGGTATTGTCATAAAAACAGACATGTACATCAATGAAATTGAATTTAAGGCCCTGATTAAAATCCACACACCTATGAACACTAATTTTTGACAAAGAAGCCAAAATTATACATTGGAAAAAAGAAAGCATCTTCAACAAATGGTGCTGTCATATCAGGAAGTTGGCCTGAAGAGGAATGCAAATAGATCCATATATAGCACCCTGAAGAAAACTCAAGTCCAAGTGGATCAAAGACCTCAACATAAATCCAGTTACACTGAACCTGATAGAAGAGAAGGTGAAAACTAGTCTTGAATCCATTGGCACAGGAGACAACTTCCTGAATAGAAGAACACCAGTAGCACAGACACTGAGATCAACAATTAATAAATGGGACCTCCTGAAATTGAAAAGCTTCTGTAAGACTAAGGACACTGTCAATAAGACAAAGCAGCAGCCTACAGAATGGGAAAAGATCTTCACCAACCCCACATCTGACAGAGGACTGATCTACAAAACATATAAAGAACTCAAAAAACTAGACGTCAAAAAACCAAATAATCCAATTAAAAAATGTGATACAGATCTAAACAAGAATTCTCAACAGAAGAATCTCAAATGGCCGAGATACACTTAAAGAATTGTTCAACATCTTTAGTCATCAGGAAAATGCAAATCAAAATGACTCAGATTCCATTTTACACCTATCAGAATGGCTAAGATCAAAAACATTAATGACAACTCATGATGGAGAGGATGTGGAGCAAGGGGAACCCTCCCCCATTGCTGGTAGGAGTACAAACTTGTACAGCCACTTTGGAAATCAATATGGTGATTCTCAGAAAAGTGGGAATTAACCTACCTCAAAATCCAGCTGTACTACTCTTAGGCATATACCCAAAGGATGCTCAGTCATACCACAAGGACACTTGCTCAACTATGTTCATAGCAGTGTTATTCATAATAGCAAGAACATGGAAACAACCTAGATGCCCCTCAGCCGAAGAATGGATAAGGAAAATGTGGTACATTTACACAATGGAGTATTACTCAGCTGTAGAAAACAATGACTTCATAAAATTTACAAGCAAATGGATGGAACTAGAAAAAATAATTCTATGGTAACCCAAACCCAGAAAGATGTGGCATTGTACTCACTCATAAGTGGATATTAGGAATAAAGTACAGGATAACCAACCTACAATCCATAGCCCCAAAGAGGCTAGATCAAGGAGGGCCCAAAGAGGGATGTATGGATTTCCCTGGGAAAGAGAAATAGAAGAGAAACTGGGGGTGGGGTGGGAGGAATGGGGGGATGGGAACTTGAGGGAGTGTGTTGGCCAGGCTGGATGCATGAGGGAGTTTGGGGGCAGGACGAAGGGCTAGGGAGAAACCTGGTGCCAGAGAAACTCCCAGGAATCCATAAGGCTGATCCCAGCTAAGACCCCTAGCAGTAGTGGAGAGGGTGCCTGAATTGGCCGTCTACTGTAATCAGATTGATGACTACCCTAATTGTCATCACAGAGCCTTATTCAGTAACTGATGGAAGATGGAAGCAGATGCAGAGATTCACAGCCAAGCACTGGGCCGAGCTCTGGGAGTCCTCCTGAAGAAAGGGAGGAGGGATTGTATGAGACAGGGGGTTCAAGGTTATGATGGAGGCACCCACAGAGACAGCTGACCTGAGCTCCTGGGAACACAAGGTCTCCAGACCAACAGTTAGGGATCCTGCATGGGACTGACAGTTGTGTAGCTTGGTCTGTTTGCAAGGCTCCTAGCAGTGAGCTCACGACCTGTCCCTGGGACTTAGCCGGCTTTTGGGAACCTGTTCCCCATGCTGGATTACCTTGCCCAACCTTTATACAGGGGGGAGGAGCTCAGCCATACCTCAGCTTGATGTGCCAAGCTTTGTTAAAGCCCATGGAAGGACTTACATTTTCTGAATGGAGACAGAGGAGGAGTGGGTGGATGGGTAGAGGGGTAGATGGGAGTGGAGAAGGGAGGAATGAGAGGAAAGGATGGAGGGGAAACTGTGATCAGTGTGTATAATAAAGGAAAAATGTTAAAAATAAAAAATCAATAAATGTGAATATGCACATCTTTAACTTAATAAGGAGCTGTGATGAGAGCGTATATACAAATATCATGTGGTTGTCTCAAGTGAAATGGCTTTCAGAGAGGCAGGAACTGAACTGTACTGTGGCAGAAGCCAGGAAATCAAATATTGTGTTAATGACTGGGAAAATGACCCAGGTCCAGTTAACCACAGAAGGTTTACGCAGGAAAGTTTTAGTAGCTGAAACTGCTGGAAGTAGCTGGAAGTTCCAGCTGGCTTGGCTACTGGAACAGTAACGTAAAAGAAAGACAGGCACATAGCAGAGCACTGTGTAGCTACCAAGTAGCTGCTTCTGATAGTTAATACCCACTGATCCTTCCTAGGGTGAAAAGATTCAGCAAATTTCTACTGTTCCTTTAGCCATGACCTGGGCCTGGGCTATTCAAGTGGTTATTCACACAGCATTTAATGAAAATCACCTTGAGTTCTAGTACTTGAAAAATCTCAAAATCATCTTTCCCCTTTATGAATAAACAGATTGAAATTTTTCTAAGCGTATTAAAAGTATCCAGTAGTTCAAAAAAAGCAGGCAGATGTACAAATTCCACAAATCTACAAGTAATGGGCAATCATACTAAATGTCTCCAAAGAGACAGACTTACCTCAAGACATGGGAAAAATGTAAATATCTCAATTATGTCAAGGAAATTTGGAAAAATGAAAATAAAATTCTTTTTTATGTTATTTCAGAATAACAGTTACATGTTGTGTACAGCCATTTAAAGGACACTGTTTGAGCTGGACAGTGTGGCGCATGACTGTAATTCACAGCACTTGGAGGATATAAAAAGTTCAAGGTCATCCTTCCTAGGCTACATAATAAGTTCAAGATCAGCCTGGGCTCCATGAGATTCTGTCTCAGATGAATGAGCAGTTCAATCAAAGACAACAGAGGAACGCAAGTCGCAGGAGACAGAATTAGTAGATGATTATTTTTACTATTTCATAAAAGTTGTGCATGGTGAGAAAAAACGAGGAAAAAGAAGAGAGGGACAAATGGCAAGACCAACATCGCTGGTGAGAACTGAGTGAATGGAGGGAAAACCCAGCCAAAGAAAGAAGAAAAGGCTCTGAGTACAGGGCAGGGCAGGGAGAAATGTTTGCATCCAAAGGACTTTAATTGGGTTTAGGGAAAAATTAAATAAAATTCACACCCATTTGGTGTACACATGTTTTCTATATACTTCATGCATAATGAAATTTATGAGGAATTGGGGAGAAGCAAATGAAAATAGTATTGGCCCCAGAATCTTTTTCTCAGTAGGAATTGACGTGAGGTGAAACTATAAAAGGCTGAGAACAGAAATGATGACTCAAAATCCCTGTCCTGAGTGAAGCCACGTCCACATGAGGACAAAGACAGACGTCTTTAGACACGTGACTGTTTTCTCAGGATTAGAGGGAGTTGTAGAACTTTAGCTGAGCGGTTGGAGGGAAGGCTCAGTGACTAAAACATTTGCTGCTCTTGAGAGGACCTAGGTTCAGTTCCCAGTGTCTGTATGGTGGTTCAGTACCACTCCAGTTCTAGGGGATCATCAGATGCCCTCTTCTGGCCTCTGAAGACTCCTGCGCATACATGCACTTAGGTATGCCCATAGAAGTATAAGTATAAGTAAATAAATAGATAGATAGATAGATAGATAGATAGATAGATAGATAAATAAATAAAAATTAATAAATAAGCCTTTTTCTAGCAATCCTTTAGCAGACAGAAAATTCAAAATAAAACAACCTTAACTGAGCAGGAATGGAAAAAAAGCATTAGTAAGTAAAGATGGGGCAGGGGAAATCTGGCACTGCTAAAATCTTGAACTGGGACAGTTTGAGCTACTGGAATAGCACACAGGTGATCACACAGCTCCATCATAGTCACCACGCTGATTTCAAGGGTTACTGGTTCTCAGGTGCATTCTGATTTCACATGTGAGGATGTGGTGCGGCTCTGGGATAGAGTGTTTGCCCATTATGCACAAGACCTAGGGTTCCACACCCAGCACAGCCAAAAAAGAGATGTTATCACATAAAGAAAATATACCTTTATTACTAAGAAGGCAGACACTTTCTAAGTACTGGAAATAAAAATCTCAATATACAAGATTAACCTTGAAAGAGATGTGCTGTCTCTACACAAGCAAAACACAATGGGGCTAGCACAACACAGCCTAAAGCCTCCCAAACTCTGAGCCGTGCAAACCTTTTCTCTCTGTACATTTACCCATTTTAGATATTTGTTATAGCAATCAGCAGCTACCTAGCACAAGGGAAGAAAGTAGAATTTAAGAAAACATGATGTAGGCTTGTCATACATCAAAACAAATGACAAGGAAATTAAAGATTAAATATAAGAAGAATTCTAAAATATAATACACAAATAGGTATCAAATACATCTCTACTCTTGCACCATTCTCAAGTGCTACAGCATTTTACTAGTTCTTTATCAACATTTTAATCACCAATTAGTTGATTTCAAAAAGTAAAAAATAAATATCTATGATCAATGAGAACTTCTCCTGTACAATGTTCAAGTCTTGGGAAAGTTTCAAATACTATTTAAGATGCTAATCTTACAATTGAAATTAAGTTAACATTCTAAGGTGGCTACTTTGAAAGGGATATCTTGTATTCAAATGTGCCAGTAAGGATATTTTAAAAGCTAATTATAAAACACTTGTATGAAAAAAAATATTTGTACAAATTTCTCTATCACAGATTTAGGGGTGCTCTTTCTTGTCTAAACTCTTGTGTAAAGGATGTCATGAGGCTAAGGGTCGGTAGACCCCAGCTGATGGTGGTTCCTGCGTGGCATGTGTGATGCCCTGGGCTCAAGCCCTAGCTGTAAGCAGAAAAGCATAATTCTGTTACTACTTCTAACTGTGGCCTCATTTAAATGACTCCACAATTATTCAAAAAGTGTTACTTCAAAAGCAAGAAGTATTCTAGAAAAGTCTAGACTATTTTCATTTGCTAAGAAAGTTATTCTATACCTGGATTGGAATACAACATGAGTTTGTACGGTCAGAGAATGGGAAGATTCTTACTAATATCATTTCTCATTAAATGAGAGAGTCCTAAGTGTGCACACAGATGAATTTTTATTGTTGACTATCCTTGATCTTTCCACTTAGTAGAGGTTGAATGAAATGGACATGGTTGCAGACATCTATAGTCCTGTGCAAACTCTAGTGTGGGTCACATTGTAGGCATTCAAAAGTGAGTGTTGAATGAATTAATAACCACACGGGTTAACTTTCCAATATTTGCTTTGAACAACAGCTCACACTGACTCATGTTTTGAATTAAGACATGAGATGAAACAATGACAAATCCATCTGACACACTCCTGATAAGTTTCTAAAATTTACTTTGTATAAATATTTGATGTGAGCATGTTTTTCTCATATAATTTATTTCTCCTATAAGTTGAGACTGAGGATTCTAGGGAATTTATATGCTGGGATTGTTGGATTTCTATTCATTAGTGCTTTGCAGTATTAAACGCATTTTTCTATATTTGAGTCTGAACCAATTACATGATCCCAGCAGAGAACAATTTTTTCTTCAATTTGAAATGCCTTAAACAATAAATGTGAAAGTAACCACTAAACTGTAATAATGGTATGATTAAAAAAGACATTATTCAAAATATTAGTAATGAAAATGCCTAACCTTTGCTAGGTATTTTATTAATAACTGCCAGGTATTGAGCTAAGGATCCTAGGAACATTATCTTTATTTAATCCAGAAAACCATCCTAGGAGAAAGCATATTCTTATAATCATGAGGATGGGGAGCCCGCCACAGAGGCAAGGTTGTGAGGTGTGCATGGCCATCTTATTTGTGGGTGCCTAGTTTTGAGTATCAGCTCTCTAAGGCCAACTCAGTGGGAAGCCAGCTGAGAGCCAAACACAGCACGATTCAGAAAAATCCTTATACATGCCATACTCCAGCCACTAGGTTGGTGGATTACAACCAGAATCAAATACCCATCTTAAAGATGTCATTCCAAGTCTTCATTGAAGACTTCTGGCAAAGAGAAATGGAAATCCACACGCGATTCTGCACACTTTGGTGAGTGCTCCCACAGATGCACACATTCAAGCATGAAGACCTTAAAACACCGGTACCTAAGACATTTTTGGTCCACTCATACTAGAGGGAATTTACTCCTGGCCAAAGCCTTCGTTCTGTTCAATGAAACAACTTTGGGTCCTGTGAAGGGGAGAATGGCTCTCTCTTCTATTTTAGTGTAGATGGCTCTATAATGAGACATGTATCTGTACAGCATTTTCTTTTAAGGATCAACTAAATTTTCATACTTTCAAAAATGAGAAGGAAGAACTTCCTGAGTTTAACAAGTTTCTCCCCAATCTCTGATGACTTGACATCTGGAAATCTTATTATATTTTGCTATTTCATCCATTTATTACAATTATATTAATTTTGGAGAAGGCTGTCATCTTCTGTTTTCACCCAATAAATCACACTTAAATGATTAAATATCTTATATTTAGCAATTAACAAAGGACTTTGATCTTTTCCAAAATCACTCTGAAACTGCCTATATTATAATGACACACACTTGACCGCTCTGAAATAGAAAACTCACTGAGAGAAAAGAGGGACTTCTGTTCTCAATTGAAATGAGGTCTGGATGTCAGAGGGCAGGAGAATGTCCATTTTAAAGGACATTCATCTCTTTATTGGGTAGTGTTATTAGACTCAGTGTGTAAAGTAGAAAAATAACACATTTGGGCTGCTTGAAATCGCCAGACTTGTTTGACAGCTGAGGCAAACTGCATTCATTTTTACCTTCCTCTGCTATTAGCGAAAGCATAGGGCAATGCTTGGAAATCCCCCACTCAACAGATGACCACATGCAGATAAATGCATCATTGCATAAGAACCGTTTCAAATCAGGTCTGTGTGTTTAGAATCAGGTAATGAGAAGGATTGTTCAACCCTGAAAATCCACTTGGAGAGTTTCTTCTGGTAGCGTGGGTATGCTAGTACATACATGTGATACTAACACTGGAGAAGCTGAGGCAGGAGGACTGCAAACTGAGACCATCCTGAGCTACATAAGATCCTGTCAAAATAAAACAACAACAACAAACCAAACAGAAAAACAACAAGACAGGGAGAGAGAGAGAGAGAGAGAGAGAGAGAGAGAGAGAGAGAGAGAGAGAGAGAGAGAGACTGATTCTTCCAAACTTCAGGAAGTTGTGCCTTGGTTTTCCTCGGTTGTCCAGGCTCCCTGGAACATTGGGTTCTCCTCGTAGTGACTGAACCATTCAGTTGTCAAATTGTTTCCAAATACGTTTAGATTGCAACCTCATGTACACCATTTACATCATTCATCAGATATTTGGCTATGGGGAAATTTCTTAGCCTTTGTTTTATATTTTGATCAGTAGTTAATCATTGTTTATATTTATAGAATAAAATGTGATAGTTAAATAAATATGGACAAGGTTTAATGGTTAAATTAAGCTAATTAATCTATCCAGTGCTGTTTTTAGCAGTTTTGTGTATATGGTACACTCTTATTACCTACAGTCACCATGCTGTAAAATGATTCCTAAGCTCTGCCCTCCTAACTACAACTTAGTTCCCTTGCCCATTCCATAATGCTTCCTTTTCTGTACAATGTTTTCCTCTCTGTCCCTGGCTTACTTCATGAAACAGAGAGATATTTTGATGGCGTTAATATCAGTTTCATCTTTATAATAAAGGTGACATGAAATTTATTTCTTGGGGGAACAGAAATGATGAGCCACTGATATAAATATATAATTGCATATATTTACATATTGCAAACGTATGTGTGCATGTGTGACTTAATATACAGGTATTAGTATCTCATCTGTATGTCATGCGTGTGAATATAATAATAATATATCACTCTGTCTTAGAGTTTCTATAGCTGTAAAGGGGCACAATGACCATGGCAACTCTTATAAAGGAAAACATTTCATTGGGGCTGGCTTCCAGTTTATAGGTTCAGTCCATTGTCACATGATGGGAAGCATGGCAGCATGCGGGCAGACATGGCGCTAGAGAAAGAGCTGAGAGTTCTACATCTTGATCCCCAGACAACAGGAAGTGAACTGTGTGTCCCACACTGGGCTTAGCTTGAGCGTATGAGACTTCAAAGCCTGCCCCTTCAGTGACACACTTCCTCCAACAAGACCACACCTCCTCCTAATAGTGCCACTCCCTATGAGTCAAGCATTCAAACACATGAGTATATGTGGGCCATACCCATTCAAACCACTACACTCCCCAATCCTATTAACCCATAATATATACCACGTATACTATACATATATACTATGATATATTATAGATTAATCAATATGACTGCCAAAAATATGATAGATAAAATAGATTATGCCAATGTGTTGATAGATATATATCTATACTAATATATGGACAGGTGAGGCATTGTGTTCTGACACAAGTGATTTTCAATTTCCTTACTTCCTTCACTCTCCTTCTCTCTCTCTCTCTCTCTCTCTCTCTCTCTCTCTCTCTCTCTCTCTCTTCCTTTCTCTTTTCTCTTCCTCCTGCTCCTTTGAGAGGCCTCTGAGACGGGTCCTCACTCACATTTATTTATTCATTTTTATTTGTGTTTGTGTGTTTTACCTGAATGTTTATCTGTGCATGCTGTGCATACCTGGTATCCATGGAAGTCAGAAGAGAGCATCAGACACCTTGTAACTAGAGTTGAAGATGGTTGTGAGCCGCAGTGTAGGTGCTGGGAATTTGAACCAGGGTTCTCTGCAACAACAGTTGGTGCTCTTAATCATGGAGCCATATCTCCAACCTCTAGTGCCTCACTCTGTAACCCAGGGTGGGATTCACTTACTGTAGGTATCAGCTACTAGACAGGCCAGGATCTTCTCTATATACTTTAAATCAGCTTAATAATTTCTGCCAAAAAGCAAATTTTTTCAGGGCTTACAGTGTCTACAGTAATATTTTGGAAAACATCAACAACATCTTAACAAAATGCAATTTTTGTATTTGAGACAGTATATTTCTTTATTAATCAGGTCTCATTTCTCTCAGAAATGATCTGCAATTTTTATTAGAGAACTTCCAATATATATTCTTTTGAAATTCGTTCCTAAAAATGCTGTATTTATAGTGAAGTCTGGGTGGAAACTTTTTATTAATTTTATTTTCCTATTTACTTTCCAATTATTTGTTGTGATGATGGGGGAATTATATTGATTATTTGTTTTCCTAGAATCCTGGGAATTTACTGTGTTATTTTTATTAGCTCTGGTGGTAATTTTCATTTTTGTAATATAAATCTTGCATATTATCTTTAATTTAATTTACTTGTCTTCCCAAACAGTTTTATTACCAGTGAGTAAAGATTTTGGGGGGATTTCACAGTTTTGTGCTCTCATACATTGCACTTGCTGGGATTCTGGCTCAAACTGGAATAGAAGCAATACAGGTACATATCATGGTCAGCTTCCTGACCTTGGAAGGAAGCATTCAGTGTTTTAATGCTTGGTAATTATTTTTCTGTTCAGTTGATATCTCTTTATCCAATTCAATTTTTTTCTACTCCTAGATTAAGAATTTTTTTTATATAAATGAATGTGGAGCTTTGACGCATTCTGCATCTAGAGCAAACCATCCCATGGTCATTCGTTTGTTTTTACGCTAGATATAGTGAGCGATGTGGGGGCTTTCTGTTTTTGTTTTTTTGGTAATTTTTCAGTTTGTGTGGGTTTTTTTTCCAGGAATGGCAGCTCAGTCTTGCATTTTAAGATATTTTTCTATGTTCTATTGGCTACTATTCTGTCTAGGATTTTCATTTCTGTTTTTAAAAAGCTTGGTTTCCTTTCATTTTCCTCTCATTCCATTATCTTTATCAGATTTTTCTGTTGGGGTTCCACTTGACTTTGAAAGTAAATGTGGAATGTTATGTTTCCTCTCTTTACAAAAGAGTTTTATAAGGATACTATTATCACCCCTCCAAATATTACATAGGATTTACTACTGACACTATATAGGCTAGAGGCACACTTAAAGTTGTTATAATAAATTCAAAGTTTTTAAATACAGAAATACACAGACACTCTACTTCTTGTGGAAGTGTTGATAGTTTCATGATTCAATATATTCTAGCTTTGGGCCCAAAACGATAGCTTAGTGGTTAAGAACACTGCTCTATCAGGGGCCCAGAGTTCTGATCCCAGCATCCATGTGAGTGAGCTCATAAGTGGCCTATTAACTCAAGTTCCAAGGGGGCTGCATGGGCTGACATGCCTGCCTGAGCTGCAGGGGTATTTACATGTGCACATGCAGAGAGAGAGAGAGAGAGAGAGAGAGAGAGAGAGAGAGAGAGAGAGA